>OZ005691.1:8224447-8457096 GCA_963930775.1 Cliona cf. orientalis
TTATTACCATGGCCTAACGAATTTCTTGAGCTAGCTGATTGCCAAGTCACATGATCAGGCAGGATGTGCACGTGTGCCAGCTTAGTCATGCGCATGCGCATAAATATGTAGGTAAAGGTCGTCGATGGCACAGGCACAATAATATGCGGCACAGAGATAAAGGAGTGAGCTCGCTTCGCTCGCTCACTCCTTGTAATATATAAACGTTATAAGAATTCGTAAAATGCTAAATAATTTGTTAAAATGGATCATGCGTTGTATTCGATTAACTATGGTAGCTTATAAAGTATTTGCTGGATACATGCACTAGATAGTACTCGACATACTTACTCAAGGTAATTTTGCTCAAGAGGGGGCATCGATGGGGGGAACCCCCATAAGTGTATAGGGAAAATCAATTTCCAAGGGGGGGGGGGTGAGGGGGCAAGCATCCCCTGGCACCCCCTCCATGAATTAAAGAATCTCAGAATGGCTCCATCGAGGCCCTGAATTTTCTCATCATAGTAATTACCTCATAGATTACCTATAATAATGAAGCCCTATCGTGCAAACCCTCAGCACATTGCATTATAGCTAGTCTATAGATAACAACTACCAGAATGACCACACCCCTCGTGCATGAGCTGATAATATTGTATATACTGTATGCACATGCACGGTTGCATTTATTACCCCGCGCACATGCACAAGGGATAAAGCAATCCTGTCGTCGTCGTTGTCATAATAGTGCATACTCCTCGGCCATATTGCATGTTTTATAGCTAAGCCAGCAACAGTTACTGTCAGCAGTTAATAAATTACACACTATTACACAATAGTATCACGTGCATGTCATATCAGCAGATCTTGTGCATGCAAAGCTACAGAAAGCCTCAAGCCAATGAGCATAGTTGATAATCTACTGTGACAGGTCAGATTCAGTTCTATAGGGGAGAGCAGCCAAACCATAGAGCATAGTCATGAGCAGAACATGTCGACGATCCTTACCAGTTCATATACTAGGCCAGTTAGTTGTGTGCATAAGCAGAAAGCAATGCATTATGCATTGAGAGTAGGCACTGTCCATAGGCGTGGCTACAATTGGCTAACAAAAAGGCACTTTCAAGTTATGTGATGCTCATGGATCCTGTCCCTCGATTTGAAGCGCGCTGAAGCCTGTTTTTCGCCAAATTTGGCTGATTCATTGTGCTGACGAGTCGTTCAGGTGCCTAGGTCTTGAGATATATAAGGCGATTTTTGTACTCATAATGATGACGACAACAATAACAACAATACGACTGATTACTTTACCCCCTTGCACATGCACACGGGGTAATAATATAATATTACAAGCAGGGGGGCTCGCTTCGCTCGCCCCCTGCTGCACATGATTGTTGTATTTTGGCATCAGTTAGGAATCCACAAAGTAGCGGACGTGTATGTACTCAATAAGTCTCAGTGGAACACTGTGCCACTACTCTTACAAAGGCATGGCCGGCCACTGCTAGTTTCATTAAGCAAGAGACTGAGATCACCCTTTACCTGCAGTGTACAGTTCTAGAACATTCTATCGAGCATGCGCATGCCCACATACTGCACCACTACTCTCTCTATTAGGGTGCACGGCCACAGGCCAGAGTGCTAGTTTAATTGCAACTGCTGATTGGTGAAGTCACCCTTTACCCATGTTCTGGAACATTCTATTGAGCATGCGCATTCATGGCATCCTGTTTGAGCACATGGCTGAATCAATCAACTGTCCAAAAAAGTCGTTAGCTTGCTCGTAGCTCCCCTCGCAAGACTTGAGAACGCGAGAAGTCAAAGTCAGAATCTACTACCTCCGTGATGACTACTCGGGCAATCACATGATCTTCTCATGGATTGAGCTGCTTACCTAACTGCAGGCCACTGAATGTAAGTCTCCAGTTGTTGCTTGGTTTTGTACAATCCGTCTAAGAAGCTAGTGTTCGTGCCTGTAGCTAGTGCCAAGGCTGGCACTCGCAGAGATCGCCTCGTTGTAGCCTGTAATGCTGGATGGCCAGAGATATAGCCTCTTGTGTCGCGGGGTCAAATCACTTCCGCCGACCTTCCGTAACGGACAGACAGACGGACGGACGGACACACAACTATAAGATTATACATATATACATACAGTATAATACTAGTGACGATGTTTGAACATCACTGGGGCGAGCCTTCGCTAGAAACATAGCTGCTGTATTGAAAATTTTGTTTGTTCAATATTGTGTTTTAGGTAAAGAGAGGATGATAAACTTTAATCACAATAATATTATTTTGAAATAATGAGAATTGAAGATAATGAATAATAATGAGCATGATAAAATTTAATATATAATCACAATAATAATGAGAATTGAAGATAACAGTGGATATGTAATATGTGAAGTCAAGTTGTTGTGGTAGTAGACATTATTTGTCTGTAACCACTGAAGTGCAGATAGCACTCGAGACCTCCTGACACGAAAGTCACAATGTGACTGATTGGCTCCTTCTTTCCTCACAATAATGACATCAAGCTCGCTGGGTAGTTGAGGCAAGCTGTTGGCAAATGAGGCTACATCTTGTGGCAAGTTGATGACATGTCCACTGTAGCCATACTGTCCATGTGGTAGACGATAGAGGGTCATAATTGGTAAAACAGCTGATATTAGCATTTCCTCCACCTGTGTTAAATCCTGCAATGTAAAAAAACAACATTGACATGATGCTGTAGTATTTGCTACTGAGCATATTTACCTGTAGTTGTTGTGGTACAGGGCCAGGATTCATGTTGTTCTCAGATGAGTACAATTTTGGTACATGCTTGTCCCGACTGCATGATAGACAATGTGAATTAACTTTTAGCCCAGGGAATTGCTTACAACAAGTTGTACAGGTTGGCATTTCCAGCGCTGCACAGTGTGCATGAAACTTCAGCATCTTTGATTGAACTGATGACTGTTCAAGTAAGGGTAGATGGGTCACTTGGTCCCTGTGCCTCTCTCTATCAGCCTGCAGCCTGGCTTCTCTTTGGTCCAGAGTCTCCTCAGTCAACCTCTCATTTCGGCAAGCTGTTACATGCGATAGGCGGGCCTGTCTTTCTTCTGGAGTCTCGGTAGCCAATCTTTCACTTTGGCGAACACTCATCCTGTCAAGCCGGGCATCTCGTTGCTCTGGAGTTTCAGTGTCAAGTGCTTGACGTGTATGAATATGGACTCGCTCCAACCTGGCCAATCTGTGCTGTTCACTCTCTGCAGCCAATCTTTCGCTTTCCCTGGAACGTTTTTGCTGTAGTCTTGTTTGTCTCTGCAGCTCTTCTCGTTCTATCCCTCATTCTTCTCCGTTCTTAACCGCGCTTCCTTTTCAGCCGCGGTTTCCGAAGCACGGCGAGCTCTTTCTCTCTCTCGTCTACGTTGAAGTTTGCTTTCATGTGAAGCACTCCGGCAAGGTCGCTTAGAAGTAGAAGGGGTAGACGTAGGATCCATACTTCACTGTTCAGTGCAAGTGAACCTCGAAATGCAAAAAAAAATACCACCGTACCGCATGCACGAGGTGAAAATTGTAGCGTATTCGTTAAATTAGAGGTAGCGCATTTACGGAACGACGTACGACAGAAACATATAAACGGAAAAAATCTCGATTGAACTGACTAGTGTGGGGCTCGCTCCGGCTCGCCCCAATTATGTACCACTTGAGCATGACTTGACATATAAATTTATAGAAGATTGAGTGTCAAAATCAAGAAGTTACAGGCATCGGCAAATGATCGATGCCAGAACTGGAGAACAAAGTGGTTTCAGCGAAATCCACACAAATCATGTGTTTGAAATGACATAAGGAATCACACTGTTTGGACTTGCAAATAAGGTACCATATAGCGGGAAACTTTCGAGGGAGAAAACTTTCACGGATTTCTCGATTTTTCAGCCATCCGCGAAAAGTTTTCTCCACGAAATTCTAGGCATGCCACACCCATTATGTGACCATTTTTAGCATTCCACGAAAGTTTTCTCCATGAAATGCTCCTTTCTTACCGATTCGCGAAAGTTTTCTCCCTCGAAAATTTCCCGCTATATACGGTATGTAGCAGCTAGCTTGGTAACAGACAGATAGATACACACACACAAATGACTATCGTAACCCTAGCTCCGGCACATGCGCCGAGGGTTAATAAATATCACATGTTACAGATAAATGTCGAGCAAAGCACCCGGTTATTTGCACACTATAAGCAGATACACTCACGATGGTATAATCAAGAGTATATAAGAGGAAGGAGAGAGAGTATCCTACTTCTTATTGCTGTGTGCAAACACCCTTTGCCAAGTACAGAGGTCAAGTTACACTATCTTACACACAACGTCTGGCATATAACAACGTGCTTGTACTTGCAGCATGCATGATAGTGGACTAGTGAGCAATGATAAGCACTAAAATACTATGGGTGGTCATGCACCTGTACCAGTTTGTGGTAGTGCTGATCACATTGACCTCTGTACTTGGCAAAGGGTGTTTGCACACAGTAATAGGAAGTAGGACACTTCCTCTTATATACTCTTGGTATAATGTGTGCACACGCAAGTCCCAGCTAAGTGAACTCTTGATAGGACTAGTGACACCATCAACTTGTCTGTCACTACAAAACACCAATCAAGCAATTTTAGTGAACTTGCAATGGCCATACATAGTGTTCCACGTGCTGGGGCTGAAGCTATTCCCAGCCCTAGAAATAAACTACAATCAAACAGCATAGAGTAACCACAAGAATGCACACATTAATTACCCTAGTGTCCCGGACAAGCTCCCACTCTCACGTAAGTGCCCATGTACCGCATTTCAAGGGGCCACTATATACTATACAAATGTTGCATACTGATTTGATGAGCCAACTACACAGTATAAACTGAGCCTTCAAGTCAAGATTTACTGAGTTAGTACTTTCTTGTTGGTAATCACATGAATCACAGCTGTATTGTTTGTCAAGAGAAAGCATCCTGACAATTAAATCACATGGCATCTCCTGCATTGTTATCAAAATTTGTGAAAAAGTCACACTCTTTTCAAATGATTAAAATTAGGTCACGTGACCATAAATAAGCACTGCACACTTATTCTAATAGCTAGAGCATGTGGAAAAGTTGGAAAAACTCGCACTAAGTTATTAGCTAATTGCTATAAACATTATGAAAATTTGTAAGATGCACATCATGTGTTCTGTTATAGAATAATTATGTACAGTAAGCGGAAGTTTGTGGTCAAGATATCCTAGACCCATAAGAGCAATGCACATAGCTACATACATGTAATCGATGCACTGAGTCAGCCTTCAGTCATCATTATTAGCTATTATAATGCTAACTAATGAGGCAATGTACTAGCTACCGTTACACATAGCTAGTGTTCTAAAGGGGACATGTAACTTGGTTTTATCAGACTAGGAGTTGCCATCCAAGATGCATAGTGATAATAATATTATAGCTAGGACTGATGATGGTAGCTGGGTCGCCCTGAGAATAACATGGTAAAGATTGTCACACCTTTTTTTTTTGGAAATCCTAGGTCGGCGTCCCAGCAGCCTAGCCTACTATAAGACGTACCTAGCCTCGTCCCCAAACCTGCATGAGGGGGGACGAGGTTAATTAGTACCTAGCATGCTGATCAACCACGGTGGTACTTTAGACCCCATGTGGTGCGCATCTCGGTGTGTTTTTATAAGTCAGTAGCGTAAACGATCAATTATCTTACAGCCCCGCCTAGGAACGCTTCCTGGAAATCGAACTTGTACTGCTAGGGTTGCCTTGATCATAGATCTATGCCTTGATGACCTCTACAATCGTACTTATTTTCGAAGAGACTTTCGTTTTGTCCCGATCGGCGCGACTGCTACGACCATCCTGGCACGGAGATCAATTATCGGCAGCATGTACGCATTATCGGCAGTACGTTGACCTTAGAACATCGATTATCGGCAGTCGCGGAAAAAACTTGTTGCGCTGACGACCCTGAACCTCACAAAAATCTATCAAAAATCATGAAGATGCCCCAGCACCTCCCTGTCTTTGTTGTATAAAATTATTTTGAAAATACCATTTCATTCTTGAGATATGAATTTTTTAAGGGCTAATACAAGTTACGTTATACACAATAATAACATTAAACTGCACAAAAAGGACAAAATAGCTCTCTACCTTGATCATCTACATCTATATCACATATGCACTCTTCATGTAGCCACCTCCCACAAACACATTGCACCCATTCCAGTCCGATCTTCCTCGAATGTGCGATAGCAAACACAGCATACATTGGAGTTAATAGTTGTATCGTCCTCACTTGTGCCAGAGTGTGCTGCTGCCGCCGACGAGTGTGAGGAATTCCTAGACCTTGTGCTTGTAGAAGTACCAGGATCAGAGGAGCTTGTTGAGGCACGTGGATCAGTTGTAGCCGAAGTACCTGCCGCTGCTGCTGACTCTTTTCGCTTCTTTGCTTGGCTACTGGCAGCTGATGCCAGCATTGTTCTCTTCTTAGCTCTACTTTCCCGTTTCTTAGCAGCCTCTTCGGCCTTTCTAGCTCGTTCTTCAACTTTCTTCTTTGCAGCATCTTCCTTTTCTTTTTTCTTCTGTTCCCTCTCCACTTTTCGCTTCTCCTTTTCTTCTATCTCTTTCTTCTTCTTTTGCTCCCGTTCCTCTAAGATGGCAGCACATTTCGCACTGGTAAGCACCCTAGCTCCAGATACCCGTTTAGCAGTTGAAGCACTGCTTTTGGGAGTAGCATTTGATATAACTTGCACTAGATACTTTGATATATACCTTAGTTCAGAGTCAGATTCGCCAGAACTTGTTCCCACAGATGAGGGTACAGATCCAGGAGTCGTTACGGGTGTCTTGGTGCATAAACTGAGAATGGGAGAATTATTAGGAGGAGTCTTAATGGACTCCTTAGTTGATGTACGAGGGGTGGACTCAAGAGTGGGAGGAGTTTTAATTGATTCTGTAGTTGATGCACGAGGAGTGGACTCAAGAGTGGGAGGAGTTTTAAGTGACTCTGTAGTTGATGCACGAGGGGTGGACTCAAGAGTGGGAGGAGTTTTAAGTGACTCTGTAGTTGATGCACGAGGGGTGGACTCAAGAGTGGGAGGAGTTTTAACCGACTCTGTAGTTGATGCACCAGGGGTGGACTCAAGAGTGGGAGGAGTTTTAACCGATTCTGTAGTTGATGCACGAGGGGTGGACTCAAGAGTGGGAGGAGTTTTAACCGATTCTGTAGTTGATGCACGAGGGGTGGACTCAAGAGTGGGAGGAGTTTTAAGTGACTCTGTAGTTGATGCACGAGGGGTGGACTCAAGAGTGGGAGGAGTTTTAACCGACTCTGTAGTTGATCCATGAGAAGGATTAGTAATACCTGGTTTTGTAGCTGACGATGCATGGAGGGTAGAAGAGTCAATGGAGGGAGAGTTGGAGGGTGTGGCACATTCAGTTGTAGGAATTGGTGATGACGGCTGCACAAAGGAGAATACATCGGTCAGAGTAGGATTGTCTTCACTGACATCTGCAGATGACTCGGGAGCAAGGACAAGCATGTGTCTGTCGGCTGGAATGCTATCGGGATGATTAATCTCAAGCCAGCGAAGATACTCCGGATCTATGAGATCATATCCTTCTTCAAACCTTTCCCGGAAACGCTCCTCTTGTTCAACTGAAAATTCTGTGACTGTGTTTTCGTCTCCATTCTCCATGAAGTCATTCTCTTTTTCAGGTTGCTGGTCACTGGGTCGTGTTAGAGTAGCTTCCGGATTGTCAGTGCTGATGCTACAATCAATGGCTTGTGGATTAAATGGATACACACCACATCGTCTGAAACCGGCACAGATGACTGTTGGTGTCATGGTCTTGTCCCACGCTTTGTGTAAGAGCTCTGAGAATTGATATTTTGTAACAGCTTTACCAGGGTGGGTTTGAACATAATCATGACAGGCATCCTGCCAGTTCTGCTTTAATGGCTTGAAAACACTGGCGTCAAGAGGCTGACTCTCATGGGTTGTGTGGGGAGGAAGGCAAAACAAAATGATGTCATGCTCCCTTGCAAAGCGTATCAGGTCGGGCTGGAAATGGGAGCTGTGGCCATCCAGTAGGACTAGTAGTGGTCGAACACCAACTGCATGCTCAAGGAAATGGTCAGTAAGCCAGCCTCTGAATAATTCCGTATCCACTCAACCCTTATTGCTTAAGCCATAGGAAGTACCGGGAACTTCACCCTCTCTCCACTCCATATTAAGACTCTTGGAATCAAATATCACAAAAGGAGGAATGGCATGGCCCGTGGCACTCATACAGCCAATTACTGTTATCTGGCTTTTGTTACCCGATGTTCTGTACCTGACTTTCTTGTGTCCTCTGCCAGTTACGATCTTCGGTGCACTATGGTTTAATGGCATTCCAGTTTCGTCGACATTATAGATTCGGTTGGGAGACTCCATTAGATCATTCTCGATCAGTGTGTCTTTCAGCAAATCAAAGTACTTGTCCATTGTCTCTTTAGTCAGGCAGTCCATTCTCACATTGGCCGTTGGATCTCCTTTGCGCAAGGAGAGCTGTGGCTGCCTTTTCATAAATCTCCTGAACCACCCATCAGAAATCTTCTTCTCTCCTGTCATTCGCCCCTTATCACGTGCAACAGATTCCGCCAAATCCATAATCTGTTTCCTAGTCTTCCTATAGCCAGCTTTAACAACGTCTACTAAAAAGCTCGACAATTCCTTCTCTTCTACAGTTGTTAGAAAAGGTTTTGGTCCTGGGTTTGTGCCATGAATAACTTTACCACTCACTCGATCACCAAGAGTCTGTCGTGGTACACCGTATTGTTTAGCAGCACGAAGAATACCCATGGTCCCGTCTTTCACGGCATCAATAGCGGCTATCATCGACTCCTCAGACCACTGCTTACATTTCTTGACTTTCTTGGGGCTTCTAAGTAAGGCAGGTGCTGATCGAGAACGAGGCCTTCCTCTCTTTCTCGCTCGAGGTGGCATCACACTCTAAACAACACGAATCGTTACCTGTTAGCATCAAAATAGGTAAAATGAATAACTTTAATGTATATTTTTGTTGCTTATACCACGGCTAACCTTTAAGAAGTCCGATAGAAAGAGAAACAAAAGTCAATCTCTCAACCAGTGAAGAAGCGTGGCTGTAGCGCGCAAAGGTTCCGTGAACTTACGTAGACTCTCCATTTATCGTCCGTTCATGGAGGTGCCGATAATCGGTCGTTTACGCTATCTGTTACCTAACTAGCATGTCCCACACATGATTTATATGTCAAAGTGAGCCATAAAAACGTAGTTAACATCCAATTCAACGACTCGATGATGAAACCATGGCCCGTGATAGCCGCCAGTGGCGTATCCAGATGCTTAAGGATCTGCGCGCGAAAATTTGGAAGCCACGCCCACTTTTGTTGATCACACCCACCATTTTCACCCGTTGTTGGGTGTGCATTATTAAGAATCGCCCATGCTTTTCACCATAGATTATATATAATCTATGTTTTCACTCTTCACCACTCAAAAACCATGAAAACCGTTCAGGTGAGCAGCTACTAATGAACTAGCTAGCGATTTTGAAGCTTTAGTATAGGGTTTTTATCTAAAAATGTTAGCTAGTGACATTATTTATTGATGTAAACTAAGGCATGTTAGCACTAATTCATTGTAGCTATGCCTCCGGCCTGAGCCTAAGGGGGGTACTCAAGCACCCTGAGCACCCCCCCCCCCCCCCCTGGATACGCCACTGGCCGCGTGGATTGCTGGCAACCCGGTGGCAGTTAAGTTGTCCATGATCAAAATATAAAACATATAGCTAGCAGCGGATTACAACTATTATAGTACTTACACATACATGTACCTAAACGAACCAAAGCGAATTCCAACAGAAGAAAGTGAATCAGATCGATCTTCCCAGCCATTTTGATATAATAGCTATATACCCGGTGCTCCTCCAATTAAAGGTGCGGCTCTGAAACGGAAGTCGCCTACATTTTTGAATTCCTGACCCGATTTTCAAAGCTTAAAGCTGATTGGTCAATCCATATCCATGGTCAGTCTAACGTCATCGCGAAGGTGTAACCAAGCGATATTTTCGCGCATGTGCTCGCTCTGATTGACGCGCGACATGAGCGATCGATCAATTCACGAGATGAAAGATAGAGAAGATGGCGGCTCACGATCCTTCTGTCGTCGACATCAAAAGGGGTGGTAGGCGTCCAGGAGCTGGCCTGGTGCTCGCGAACTTTTTACACTACGATAATACGCAACTCAGTCGCCGTGAATGCGCGTAGCAAACATGCTTAGCGCTTTCACGCGTTGTTCGATTACGTAGCTAGTGACTTCGGTTTCAGAGCACCTGATATTCAGGGTGTTTTGCGCGCATTTCAGTGCACTCCTTGAGCATGCGCACGGGTACCAGGCTCCCCCCCCCCGTCTCGTGAACCACACCTCCCTACTTCCGCAGCGTTAGATGTAAGTTATGGGTTGGTGCAAAACCTGGACTCTGGACTCTGGACTGGACTCATGGACTGGACTGTGGACTGAGATTTGGACTCGATTTTGGACTGATGCGCAGGGCAATGACGACCATTTCCAAGAGACTATGGATAGAAGGCACGATGTCATAGGTGGAGATGACTCCCCTCAAAATGACTCCCCAGTCATTCTAGCCTAGGCTCAAATGACCCCCCTTCATTCTAGCCTAGGTGGAAATGAATCCCCAGTCATTTCCACCTAAGGAATAAATGACTCCCCCCAGGATAAAATGACTCCCCTACATTTTTCTCATAATAACAATAATAATGATCACTGATGCATGTAATAACAATGAGCATATACCTACAAGAGTTATTATTATTTTTATTCATTGGGCTTTTCCATTTAATAGCCATACACCCCCACGGAAGAGCCATAATTACATCTGAAGGGTCTAAATTTATACCATTTTAATGAGTTCTTGATGGGTAAAAATAGATTTTTAATGAAATCTTAATGGGTAAATAGCTACCCAATTTTAATGAAATCTAGATGGTTACCATGAAGACAATAATGAATCCTGGGGGGTTATCATGCAAATGACACTGCATCTTGTTGAGTCTTGGAGGGGTCAAGTCCTCTTTTTAATTGGTTCTTGATGGTTAAAGTCAATAATTAGGCTTCCAGAGGGGGTAAATCAAAATTTAGTCTTCCGTGGGGGTGTATCTTTATATATTGGAATAGCCCATTGTTCTGCACAATCTGTACAAAACCAGTCACCCTGCGGTACATCTTCCATGTTCACACATGAAAGATGAAACCAATGGTCGCAACCATCACAAGCCACCATGTCATCCGTTGAAAAGTGTCTGGGCGCCCACAAGTGCAATGGATTTCAATCAGGATATTCTGCTGCTTGGCTCGACACACAGTTTTCTCTGGTGGAGCAAGTGGAAAGGGAGTAAGCTTAGCTGCATGGTATGCTGCCGCAATGCACAATGGCCCACAGTTGAAGGAACGTGGTGACTGCTGCTGTAGAGCAGCAACAGAAACCAGCAATCCATCGGAATCAGCCAGTGGGCCATACATCTGAGTAGCTAGAGGTCGACAGCTCTTGAGTAGTCAAGGTTCAAGAGGTCTTTGACCTCTACATAACTGAACTTTTTGAAGTTGAACATCACAAAATTAATTAAAAATTAATGTCAGGCTCAGAAAATTTCAATAACCTATGCATCATTCATGATATGGCTAGTTGGCCTCTAGAGCAGCTGCAGAGATGATACATTACGAAATGTGGGGGAGTCATTTCCTCCTGGGTGGAGTCATTTCAGCCTTAGGCTAGAATGACTGGGGAGTCATTCTAGCCTGGGAGTTATTCTACTACAACTGCAAGCTAGGCTAGTCACAAGCAGTCTTGTACGTACGTTCCCAGGCCCTTCAGGGTACGAGGTTAAGTCACAAGGAGCTAGCCTGGAGGCTACTTGTAAGCATAGATTATCTATGTTGTAAGCACGTAGAAGTTGCAAAATCGGTGAGCCCGGCTGGGTGAAGGGTGTGGCTAGCGAGACTACCCGGCTGGGATGGCATATCCTCACAGGAATGGACTTCAATATCACCGAGACGCCTACGAAGGCTAAGGGGACAATGAGACTAATAGCCCCATACCCTTACGCTCAAGTTATGCGGAGACTTGGGATAAGTCAGAGTAAATTTATAAAAACACTATATAGCTACAAAGATCTGGATATAGAAAGTATCTACCTTATGCTCAAACTTAGTCTCGAATTCAGACTCCTTGAAAATCAGCCTGCGTTCAAGGCTTCTTTGGCCTAATCTCTCAGTTGTAGAGCTATGGTCATTATCCTCGTCCCCAGCTCCGTATGCTTGAAAGGGGGCTGGGAATGAGACTATCTTTCACTGCATCCGAGTCTCAACTTGATGCCCAATGCCCTGAGGAGATGCACCCTTCACCAATTTTCCAAGGGAAATAATCAGCTCTACCTCTACATGCTTTAAAAATGACAAGCAGCTCCTTAGGCCAAATAAAATTGAATATTAGTTTCTCATCCCCGCCCACCTCTAGTTTTTCTTCCGCCTGACTACATTTTAATTCATGAATATCATTAAAACTAGTGACATGCAGGGCCTGTTGGGGCGAGCCTGAGCTGAGCCTCTGAAAGTCTGAGCCTCTGAAAGTCTCATGTTAGTAGCTGCGACTTAAAAACTTTAATAAAGCCATAGCACAATAAATCTTGAAGACTACTGGTACAGATCCAAGCTAATAATGACAGACAGTCTCATAGTGCCGTGTAGACCTGTAGGTCTACAGCTGCATGATAGTCCCCTTCCATCCTCAGGCTCGCCCCAACTATCACTAAAAAATGCACGAGGCATTACGTCATAGACTCGCCCATTTTTAATGAAATTCATGATGACATTTAATGATATTCATGACAAAAAATAAAAAGCCACCCTCCCGCCTGAGTAAATTCCGCATGTTCCGTCTGTATACAATCGGTGGACTGGACTAGTGGACTGGACTACTGGACTGATCCCATTTGCTGTCGCTAACTGTCCTAGATATATTCTACCCGCGAAGATGAGTGGTGTGATAGCAGCGCTTGAGGGTCTACCGGTAGCTATCTTCACAGTCACTGCTACAAACTACCGCTTCACCAAAATTATGCGCCATAGGCCACACCCCATTCGATGGCAATGCGGAGCATCTAGCTGTACATAATACGCATGCGCAGAAATGGACAGTCCTCGTGCGTCTTTCTGGACTTCGAAGTCTACTTGAGATTCAGATATTTAATCGGTGCCAATCTCAATGGAAGGAACTAGCTCCACGTGTCCCATCATCATAGAAGATGAGGAAGTGGTATCATTACCAGGCTCTCCACTTAAAGTGTGCCAATCTGCTCGCTTTCGGTAATTTTGGAGAGTAGAATTTCTTTTCAGTTATTAAACTATTTTTTTGTTATTTGGTTTGATAGACAACTTATAGATACGCTTGACTCACCGACGACGATTGATCTGACTCAGGAGGAAGGTGATTCAGGTAGGCATATATAAATGTAAGGTGCCAGGATTCGCAGTACTCTTTACGAGAGTAAATTAGCATCTGGATTTAGGGTTTGGGTAGACTTTGGTGCTGGGTTTAGAATTTGTGAGAATCGATGTATAATTGATAATGTGTGTAATATCACATTAGCCAAAATTTGTGTATTTGTAAATGGACCTATTTACACTGGCACTGCGCCGTACAACCCCTCTTTCTGCAATCTGAGTATTAGAAGACACTTGAGCAACTCCTTAATAATGCTAACTTGCTTTTGCAACCGCTTTGCCTAAAAGGCATCATAATATTATCCAGGTGTAATTGGTCCTTAATGATCTCATTAGTGTGACAATTCAATTAAAGTGTGTATGGGGTACGCCCAATATTGTGATCCATGGAAGTATGCATGCGCCTACCATCTTTGATTATGGTTAGAAAGTCTATAGATTGAGAGCCTATAGAAAATCAAAAACCGAGCTGAGTATGCTTCAGTGGATTGTGTCACTATGGTCAATCATGCACACATGCAGCTTCAATTACATATAGCTAGTAATCGGTGGTTATAGCATGATACAATGTTTAATTACCCCGCATGCATGTGCAAGGGGTAAAGTAATCGGCCGTGTTGTCATTATTGTCGTTGCCACAAAAATCGCCATCTCTCGATGCCTAGGCACCTCAGCGACTCGTAAGCTCAACGAATCAGCCGTCTTTGGTAAATAATGAGCTTCAGTGTGCTTCGAATCGAGGGCCATGGTCCACGAGCGTCACAAATAGTGCCTTTTTGTTAGCCTTCGTAACCACGCCTATCGACAGTACCCACTCAATGCATTATGCATGCATGCATGCCTTGTGCTTTCTGCTCATGCGCATAACAAATGTTATGGACTGATAGAGGTCATCACTAATGCTAGTGGCATATGTTTGGATGCTAGCTATCTGCAGACAGGAATACAAAGCCCTATTGAATCAGAAAGTAAGATACCTATATCTAGTCTAGATCTGGTGCAAGGAGAGTCAGTGGTTTTTTGGCTGATATCACCAGGAGCTATTCAAATTTTTTTCCCCCATACACGCAAAGTAGATCTATAGATTGCGCAATGTGCACGCGGAGTATGTGCTCTACAGAGCTCTAGTTGCCAGTCTAAATTTGTCTGTGTCAGCCTGGAATAGGGGCTCCTGTTGAAAGGCTATAAACAGATCCACAATGTATTTTGATTTAATGTAATTATTGTGCTTAGGAGATTGTGCAGTTGAAGGTGATTGTCCAGGTGATGATGGAGGAGATTGTCCAGGTCGTGGTGGTAGTTTTATTGGAACTCCCGGAGTGAAGAGGTATACAGTAATGATAACATAATGTATGCATTGATGTTCATAATTTATGTTTTTATACATAGGCGTAAGTCCCTAAAATGTATGTTTGGAAAGAAATTATTTGTTGATTACCAATGTTACTAGCATTAATGTTACAGTTGTATTGATGGAAACCCTTTGCAACCCATCTTTGAGACTCCACCTGAGAAGTATTCAGCTGAACGGGTTTTACGTATTTTGCTTGATCGTGACATTAGCTCTTCCAGAATTTGTCAAGAGCGCCCAGTAAACATTACAGAGAGTGCTACTTTTGTAGTGGATATCACCAAATTGCGCCATGAAAAGGATGTACTCAAGGATGGTTTTGGCAAGTGGAACTACAGTGGTTCACACCCAGTACCTTTCCACGTAACCCATCATGAAGATGGACATATTGCTATTGATAAATGTGCCCCAGGAGCAACTGGAGCAGATGTTGTTCATCTGAGGAGGCTGCATGCAACACATCCATCGAATTCATCATTCAAGAGGATGATTGCCTTTATTTCTGGTATGTTTTATGTGAGCGTTTCCCCAGGAATTTGAGTAGAGCGGTATTCTAAGACTTGTTTATTTGGTCAAAGATCAAAGGTTTTAACCACTCTACTGTGGCCTAGGGAAACCCCTGTATGTATGTATTTCTCTGGGTATCCCTTTAGCTTAGTGCCACAATCACTCGTGTGCAGTGTTCCCCCTAAACATTAGTCAAGGCATGATAGCAGGGCATAATTACCCCGCAGACATGCGCAAAGGGTAAAGCAATCGGTTTGTCCGTCTGTTGTCGTTGTCGTCATCGTTGTCGTCGGCACGAAAATCGCCAGATCTCACGTTCTAGGTATCTGTGCGTGCTATAAGCATAACCAATCAGTAGATATCAGTGAAAAACTGGTTTGTACGCACTTTGAATTGCTCAAAAAGGCTTACTAGTGCTACAAATCGTGCATTTTCTGTTCAGCATGCCTGTGGTTTATCGAGCACACCCATCTTTTAGCATAATAGTGTACTGATGCGACTGCACATGCTCAAGCTCTGTGTTGGAAAGGGTCGTCAATACTGCGCTATAGTGGCTACAGAGTGCGTGGGGTATGTACTCTATAGAGCTCAAGTTATTACTAATTTAGGCAGAGCTGTAGCCACATCACAGGCCGAAGTGCATGTTATTATTATACAACTTGTTTTGCTCATGTGTGTACAAGTGTTGGCCTTTTACTACATGTAGTGACTTTGTGGATTTGTTGAGTTGGCTAATACATATGGCATGCAGGTAGTGGTTGTGCAGTAAAAATTTATGGAAATTCTAAATGTAGCTCACCAAATATATTGGGAGCTGAAGGCTCAGGCACATGGCGTAGGGAGACTATAGAACATCAGAGTAAAGGGTTATTAGTTGCATTATAATCTAATAATTGCTGAACCACTTGCAAACCAGCAAGAACTAAGGCTTCAAGAAGGCGGTAGTTATCAGGTAGAATATGTGATATAGTAAGCTTCCTGCTACAATAAAATTGTCTCACTACTTCAGTTTTGATGGTTTATGATTTTTCTCACTTTTACTGGGTCCAATGAGAGCCCGGGTTAGAGGGGTTCGTGCGTGTGTGTGTGTGTGTGTGTGTGTGTGTGTGTGTTGTGTGTGTGTGTGTGCGCATGCATGTGTGTGTACGGGTGTGTATGTGTTTTTGAGAGGAGTTTGTGTGCGTTTTATATTTACAATGATAGTGGTATAGTTGAATTTGTAGCAAATCATGTCATAAGCAAACCAAGGATTTAAACAGTTACCTATTTATTGTGCTTGCAACCAAGTGCACGTACGTACATACTTTTTATTGATTCTATATACATGTACTTGTATCAGTGTGTACTAGGTGTGCGGTAAAGTATGGTAACTTGCTATTATACCTTTGTATCTAGCTACATGTATACCCAGAGTTTGGCCTGATTCAACTGGATAAAATCTGACTTGCTCTCCTTATGGCTGGTTGTTACCATGTGCTTAGGCTATTGCTTTCAGGCCATGTGATATCATTGTGTGTTGGAGTTACTTACTAACTATAGCATGTACATGTACATGTACATGTAACACTATAATTAACTGTGGTGTGACTACTATGTATCTGAGTAACCCCTTACCCTTAAGTTATTCAAAGCATATGTGTATCGGTATGTGTCTGTGCATGATGCTATTTTATGTTCTGCTATTATGCTAATACGTTTTTAGACGTTCTCTTTACCTATCTACATGTATACTTATGGTAGCTTAATGTATGTGTGTGTGCCTGCTTTAATCTCAATGCAGTATTATGAGGGTCCTTATGGTGTTTCCTTTGTATCAATTTTGGCACATATTGGTAGATTAAGTGTGTGTTGATTTGGATACAGCTGATTTCGATAGTAGAGGTGCGGATAAGTAAGGTTCTAGTATACTATACGTGTACATGTGTATGTGTACGTTGTGTATCGTATGTAATGGTGCATACTGGATGGTTGTTCACAGCAGCAGTGGTATAATACGCATTGCTTAGGCAACTGCCATGCACAAACTGAAAGGGTACAATGCATGAGGGGTATATTAGTTACTCATGCGCATAGTTAAATTAATGCTGGTTCTTGAGTGAGGCATTGATTTATGAGCTCAACAAGCCTCAAAATCTACTATTATATCTTGTTACCATTCACCTATAAGCGATCTTTCCCAGATCAAGCATACATGTGGGTATCAAGTGTTGGTTTTTACTGCCATAAACGATCGTCTTCTTGTCCTGGAAATCGATTAGTAGCTTCTTGACTGCTAGCTGCCTCATTGCTTAATGTACAAACATATGGAGAGTGATGCACATTAATTATATGCTAATGAGATGCAAATGATATTTATGAGCTGAAACAGCCACTAATATACGTAAAATTGTACTCCCCTGCCCTTAGTGCATCTGAGTACAGAGCTCTCGTCATTCTGTGTATTTGTGTATGTGTGTCTGTTACCACACTACCTGCTACATACCTCGCTCATATGAGAAATTATTGAGTTCCTTGTAGGTTTTTGTACAGTTTGCCAGAGGAATACACCATAAATGTGCCCTTCACTCTCACATAGTGGATATCTGATAATAATTATATACTTTTTAACATGCAGATGCTGCAAATAATCCCCATCACCTATGCATGGTTACGTATCATATGCCTGTCAATTTCATTCCCGAGATAAAATGTCATGGAAATTCAAAAACTGGTCAGCCTTTTTTCCCAACATGGCCGAGTACCACACAGCTTATTAAAAGTGAAAGTAATTCTAGTGGACCAAAACAAACTGTGGCGAAAGTTTCAGCAATGATGGGTGGTATCTCCAAAGCTAGCTGTTCTGGTCAGCTTCCTCGTAATGAACGACAAGTAATGTACTTTCAAAAGAAAAATGTCTCAAATCCTGCTGATGAGTTGTATGAAGTAATATTTGCTGCAAAGCAGGAAGAGAAAGAGTCCAAGTACATCCGAGCGATTAAAGTTATTCCAGACCCAGCACTCATTCTTGCCACGGATAGTCAGATAGGTGATCTTACCAGATTTTGTACTGATGGTGAAAATTTTTGCATAATGACGATTGATCCAACATTTTCACTGGGTGACTTCGATGTAACTCCTGTCACATATCGCAACCTCCTATTTCAGTCTCGCCGCACCGGAAACCCTCCTGTATGTATTGGCCCAGTGATGATACACTACAGAAAGACATATGAAACCTACCTCTTCTTTGCCTCAAGTCTTGTTGGTATGTCACGTGGGTTGATTCACTTGAAGGCATTTGGAACAGATGGAGAGATTGCCCTTTCTGATGCATTCAGTCATGAATTTAGCACAGCAGAGCACTTGATATGTTCAATTCATATGCAGCGAAATATCAAGCAAAAGCTGATCGATCTTCGTGTGCCCGATACAATACGTAGTGAGCTACTAAAAGATATCTGTGGGAGGCAATGTGATGGAACTTTATATGAAGGCCTTATTGATGCAAATGACTCATTGGAATTTGATGATCAGCTTGATTATTTGCAAAAGAAATGGGAAGATAAACATCTTCATGAAGTGAGTACGTTTTTTGTGTGGTTTAGAGATCATAAAGCTGAAGTGATTAAGCAGGGTATGTTGAAAGATACTAGGATCTCTGCTGGTCTAGGATGTCCCCCTGCACGCTTTACGACCAATGCAAGCGAGTCGTTAAATGCTCTTATTAAATCTGGTGTCAACTATCGAAAGAGTAAACTGTCAGAGTTCATTGACAAGCTACATGCCATGATCAAGGAACAAGAACGTGAATTTGAATGGGCCATTATTGACAGAGGAAAACTGAAGCTCAACCCACACAGTATCAGCATCTTTGTGTGCCCGAGTTCAAATGGTATAGCCAGATGTCAGAACAGCAGAAAGCCTCTCACCTGAAAAAAGTTGGCCAGACGCCTGTCGCAAAACTCAAAACTGCTGAAGAGTCACCACCAGGTGAAACAGCACACGACAATTTTTGCTTGTCAGTTGATTTTGAGAGTGCCAGTGCTGAACTTGCAATTTCAAGCAGTGTATTTGAAGGCATATGGAACAAGGCCACCGAGCTATTGACATTGGAAGGTGCGATTGCAACTGCTCCAGGACTGGCATCTCAAGCACGAACAGTGATCAGCAAGTCCAGACCAGGGTTTCATACTGTAGTACCTGGAAAGGGTGGTCGATTTACTTGTGACAATTGTCCCAATTACAAGTCGTTAGGAATTTGCTCACACACAGTAGCTGTAGCTGAAGCAAATGGTGTTCTTCCCGAGTTTATAACCTGGTTTCGAAAATCGAAAAATGTCACACCCAATCTTACCAAGTTGTTGACGTCAGATATGCCACAGGGCCGTGGAAGAAAAGGTGGAAAAGGTCCACGCAGGAGAAAGGATACTACTGGTGAAATTTTAAATCGAGTTTCATTTTTGCCTCAATACTCTGCAGATATGAAGACAGTACAAAACTCTATCTCATCGGCACCATCTCAATCACTTGATATGACATCTCCACCATTTTCAAGCCAGTTCTCACTCCAATCTGTGTATGGAAACTCAGGCTCATCGGCACCATCTCGATCACTTAATACGATCACTCCACCATCTTCAAGGAAATTCTCATTTCCTCCTACATATGGAAGCTCTGGCTCATCGGCAGGATCTCGATCACTTGATATGACTTCTCCACCATTTTCAAGCAAATTTTCATTTCCTTCTACCGGGCTATGATTCACAAGGTTCATCATACCATACATTTTCTCCTGCTTACCCTGCCTACATGTACTGGTCAAAATCCACTCCCTCTTCGTCCTTCAACTCCATCCATACTTGGAATAGGCTCTGGACATTCATATGGCAACACATATAACACTTTAGTTTTCCCTGATGCTGCTGAATCTGTCCCCTCTTGCTCGGCTCAGCAATCTCGACTTCCTCCTCCTCTTATCCGTGCAACTTCCTCCAGTCCTCAATCTCTGAGTGATCATGACCAATTTGAGCTAGTATTCCTCTCAAAGCGTGTAAAAAAGTGTTATGGATGCAGCAGAGAGTTTGCCAAGCAACCAGATGGTAGCAACTTGCAACCACCACATGACATAGTCATTCGCCATGCTGACTACAGAGAATACTATTACGAGGGAGAAAAGCGATCAACTAAACAAAAGCAAAACACCTATTTTCATCCATCGCTTACCTGCATCATGTCAAAATGCAGCAATTTCAATCCCCACTTTCTTGACATCTCTGGTGTCCAGAATAATCTATTGCCTGTGCACATTACTTTTTTGAACAACAACTTGGGATTTCAGATGTAAAATTTATTATTTTTTCAGCAAAACTATTATATGTACATATCTAGCTATAGCAAGGACCAAGCTACAGTTGTATGTTTTGTTGTAATAATAATTATTATAAAACAGTCTCTTGTCATGAACCATAATGTCCTTATCATTTTTGATCGAGCATGCGCATCGCGAGAGCGGTAATGGTCGCTACGCAAATAGGTTCCAGACTCAGCACACGAATGTGCCGATGATCGTGACCACGATCTCAGCAATAGGCTGATCCCAGAGAGACGTTGCAATTACGCTGATGTCCATGCTGTGGTAATCTTATCTGTGAATCGTGATCGTTCCAGCGCATTTTAGATGCAATTGGTGAGTCCAGTAGTCCAGTCCACTAGTCCAGTCCACCAGTCCAGTCCACCGATTGTATACACCCGGAAATTCCTGAACATAGGATGAGAATCTAATAATCAATTTTGCTTGGCCTTAGTACATTCTATCGGCCTCCAACGCCATATGCTCACAGATTTGCGTTGTTGGAGACGTACGCGTGTAGTAATGTTAGCAAATTTTCATTACAATTCTGTTATGACTTTATCTGTATACATTTAATAGCGCCAAGCGTACAATAATAGGCTAGATAACACCTCCGAAACAAGACATTAATAGCTAATAGTGAACGCTAGTCTCGCTAACCACACCCTTCAATCTCAAGGGGGGGGGTGGCGCGCTAGACTATGCACATGTGAACGCTTGTACTCTTAGCAATGTAGCTATTAACGTAAGACCATCAACTCTCGACCATGTAAGACAAAATTCGGAATTGTAACTCGGGGTCTGTACGTGCTATAAACTTGGAATAAAATCCATTTAGTAGATAATAAACAACCGCTGTATAAGCTTACTATCACTGTTTTGTGCGGGTCATTATGTGCTACACATGATTAATAAATTGGCGACCTTTACCACCAGTTGTTGATCGCGAGTAAATCGTTTGAACGCTAGAAGGAAAATATTCTTTTATGGCGAGATTCTATATAGCTAGCTATCCAAGTTAATTTATTGCCCCATGTCTCAGTATTTTTATTTGAGTAGCTAGCTATAGCTATCATAACATTATTACTACAAGTATAAAAAACAATTGAATAAAATTGAAGAATGAAGTAGGGATGGCAGTGCCAAAAAATACACAAACAAGGTTTGTAGGGATAACGTATCACATCCACTATACATCCCTACGCTTGCTTTTCTCGATAAGTAACATCATACACTTCTGATTCAGTATGTAAAGTGTCGCTATTATTTTGATATTGATCCAACATTCCTGCATGTGCCCCACATATAATGTGTATGCACGGCTACTCAAAAAGCAAGCGTAGGGATGTATAGTGGATGTGATACGTTATCCCTACAAACCTTGTTTGTGTATTTTTTGGCACTGCCATCCCTACTTCATTCTTCAATTTTATTCATTTGTTTTTTATATTTGTTACTGTTCTTTTTTTAGTGCCCTCAGGGCCTGATAGTTCATGATTGTCATTAATTTCATCAATGCCACCTAGCTGACTAATCTTGTGGAGACAGAGGCTGGGCATGAGACTGTACGTATACCACGGTGATCTGATATTATGGTTTGCCTATTCTTCATTGTTATAAAATGCATGGAACCAGCTACAATTACAAAATTTTCTCTGGACCTAGCTACATCCAATCATGCTCCAACAATAATACAATACTAGAGGGAAGCTGTACATCACTGATTCAGCATATTCGTGCGATCCTAGCCTTTCAAGTTTGAGTCAGGCAGCTATGGTACCCCAAACACACTGTGACTGTTAGTTCAAACTTGAATACTACTGTAAGTGCAAATCCCAGGCAGTCTTTTGATAGCTATTGACGTCTCATTACACACTATTGAACACGCATCAGTGGGATTCTAGACAGCTCAGATAACCAGTGACCTGTGATTGAAGCCACGCCCCTCGTTATCTCGATCCTGAAGCTGGCTGATCGGCAAACTTGAAAGATTAGAAGGCTGTTTAGAACCAAGTAGCGACAAAAAATCTTCCGTTTCTGGAGCGTATTTTATAGGCCAGTGAGTTTACTGTTGGTAGTAGCCACCATAATCGACAGTTCATGCTCAGATCAGCTGAGCGTTCGAGCATGTCCTCGAGCAATCGTGGAAGCGCCGGCGCATGCGCACCACTGCCATCGGTCACATGACTTCACCATGGCAACACCGTATGAGCATGCGCATTATATGGCAAAATGGCTAATCAGACACACCCACTCACAAAAACGCTGGACACACCCACAATTAAATCGCTGTCCTGATAGCACAAAACGAGCGTGCCACAGACGTGCGCGCTCCAAAATGGAGTAGATTTATATGCGAACTACGGTGAGCGGTCATGGTAGTCTTGAGTTAGGGGGCTTGTCCAAAGTCCTTGTGGAAAAATTAGCGTCATTATGACGTTAGGGGGGGAGGGGGTCTTAGTCCATGACGTTATGCAATTGCATTGCTAGAAAAGTGGGCGGGACTCGCAAAAAGGGGCGTGGCTAACCGAACTGCTGTGACGCTAAGAGGAGGGGGGGAGGGGGGTAAAAAGTTAATGTCACAATGACGTTAATTTTTCCACATGGACTTTGGACAAGCCCCCTTAGCCCAAGAAAACAGAAAGAAAGAAAGAAAGAAAGAAAGAATGACAAATGGCCATTTTTTTGAACATCTGTTTCTGGCATATACAATTGAGTTGATGAATGATCTTGGTCTTATTAGATAGATAATTTGCTGTAGATTCTGATTTTGACACTTAGAAAGCTCACAAAGTTACCTGTTTTGAGATTTTTATAATGTATTACATATATGGAGTATCCATGCCATCCCTACTTATAGAGTCTACCGACTCTATGATGCAGCTCTACTGCAACCTGCTGAGCTGATCAGAGACCTAGCTACTTGACCTGACTATAGCTAGACCTGGCACTCTCTAAATGGACAGAAACCCCCACCCCATTTTTGTTACCATGGCAGGGATGTTGTAATAATTATTATTTTTCTTTCCGGGCTTTTCCCATGGGTATAATATCATATACAGTCAAGCCTCCGAACAAAGGACACTTTGGGAACGGGCCTCTTGTCCTTTGCTCGGAGGTTGTCCCTATCTCGGAGGTTCATGATTTTTCAACCCATTTTGATTGTATTATCCTTAACAAGTTAGTAAATGCACTGAAATGCATAATAAAAGCAGTAGCTATATAGAGATGATAATCAAGTGGTTGGTATGTTCTGTTTTCAGTATCAACATAGCACAGGCTGAATTTTTTTGTTTCTGAAGTACTGGCTACTCCAAAATCGTTATCTGGATTCAAGGCTAATATTAAGTAATAGATATCGCATGGTAGGCAGTGCATTATGGATTATAAAGCCCGCGACCCCGAGGGCGCAGCCCGAGGGGGAGGGGCTTTATCATCCATAATGCACGTGCCTACCATGCGACATCTGATATATATCCTGATTGGTCAATTTCTTAGCGGTTGCTAACGAGCGAGGAATGTAAACAAACCGAGCTATGCTTCGCGCTGAAGATGGCATCTTTTTGTGAGGAGCCTTCTTGCTTAGGCCTTGGACCCGAGTGGCTAGAATGCTGCCAGCAGGAACAAAATGAGAAAGAGAACGACGCGCGATTCGGAAACTTGGTCACCGACGAGGAGCTAGCTGAACTATTCAAAGGTTTCGTTCCGAAAAATACGTCTAACAGCACCAGTTGGGCTCTACGGAACTTTAAGGCATGGGAAAAAGCGAGAAACAGCCGGTCGTTTGGAGAAAGAGTTCCGTCTGACCTACTGCACGGTCAAGTGACAAAACTGTTTTGAACACCTGGCTGTCTCGCTACGTCCTTGAGACACGCAACAAGAACGGGGCACACTACCCACCCTCCACGCTCTACCAGCTACTTATTGGGATTCTGCAGCACATGAGAATTGAAAATTCTAGTTGTCCAAATTTCTTGGACAAGAAAGACCCAGCTTTCAAACAGCTTCATGGAACCCTTGACTCTCATTTTCGAAAGCTACACGAATCTGGTCTTGGCAGAAAAGTGAAACACGCTGAGCTGATCACTAAAGAAGATGAAAACAAGCTATGGGCAACCGGTGAGATGGGAAGGGATTCACCTAGGGCTTTACAAAATGCTGTGTTCTTTTGCAATGGCAAAAATTTCTGTCTTCGTGGCGGTGAAGAACATCGCAACCTTAAGGTTTCTCAATTTGAGCGTCTAGGAGATCCTGACCGCTATCTATATCACGAAAATTGCTCGAAGAATAGATCTGGTACATTCCGACAACTTCATGTAGATAGTAAAGTTGTACCCATCTACTATACATGCAACCGTGAAACAAGTACACTGGATGAAAGGTGTCATGTCCACCCTTTAGATCTGTACATTAGCAAATTACCTGAAAAGACGCGTACCGAACAAGGGCTATTTTATCTTCGACCACTCCAACTGAAACCACTGGATGAAACTTCACCATGGTTTTGTGATGTAGCAGTTGGAAAGAATACATTACAAAGCAAATTGAAGACGATGTGTGCACACGCTGGCATTGAGGGCAATAAAACTAATCACAGCTTACGGGCAACTGGAGCTTCTGAACTCTTTCATGCAAACGTCCCTGAAAAAATGATCCAGGAAAGGACTGGACATCGCTCCGTAGTTGCTTTGCGTACGTATGAAAGGACAGCTCACGATCAACATCAGGCAGTGTCATCAATTCTATCATCAGCTTCTCCAGGTTGCTCGTACCAGAGTTCAAGTGTGTCTTGCTCTCAGCAGTCCAATGTAGACGTCAACTGTCACTCATCAATTCCAGCAGGAGCTGGTAATGGTATCCAGCTTAACTTTCAAAGCCTTACTGGGTGTACAATCAACGTCTTTCAACATCCTCCACAAGCAAGTCAGACATCTGAATCAGCTCCACCCCCCAACAATTAGCTATAGCATGTACTCTTGGCAAGCTGGTACATAGCTAATAACATTATTATCACTGATAATGTCATCTGCCTTTAAAGTGTTCTGTGCATAAAACACATCATTGACATTCCATAATAATAATATTATCATTGCAGTGCACTATTGTGCTCACAGGGGATTATAAGTGCCTGAGGGAGGTCAATATTTTAGTTATAACACCCCTGTTGCCTAGGATACAAGGGTGAATCAGGATATATATATTATTATCGCGCATGCAGCATAATATCGCGAGCGCCTAGATTGCGACAAAGGTGGGTGTGGCATCGTTAATTTAAGGGCGTGGTTTCAGGATGTCTGCCTTTAGAGGCAGTTTTGCATTGAAATGTTACGTTGGGAGCTTGGATCTTGTCCGCTGTCTGGAATCAAGAAGCGTCCGCTTCTCGGAGGTTGCTAATGTACTATAACTATGCTAAATTCAATCGGTAACACGGCACTTGTCCGCTGTAGAGAGGTTGTCCGCTTCTCGGAGGGTCCGTTATCAGAGGCTCGACTGTAGTTGGCTGCATACCCTAAAAATGTGTACAGTCTAGATCTGGTACACAGTTATGTTTTCATTGGCCCATATAGCTACAAGGGCGTACCCAGGATTTAATACAGGGGGTTTCTAAGTAGTTGCGCGCGAAGCGCGCGCGAAAATTTTAGCGACCACGCCCACTTTGGGGCCACACCTTCTAATTAACGATCGCCGTTTAGCATGCAAGGGGGGTTTCCGGGCAACGAGGAAACAACTAAGGTACGCCCCTGAGCTACAAACTTATTCTAGCTAGCCGTTTTATGTAGCTAGCTATTTGTATGCATTGTGATAGTGTGCTATTGCCCAATACCCAATTATAATCATTGATTGAGAACATGTTGGTAAGTGGGTGCATGCATGTAGTGGGATTAAATAAGAGCAACGCTAGACCTGCCATAAAATTTTTATATCAAATAATATTATGCACAAAATCAATACAACCACCATATATATGTTTATAGGGTTTCATCTAGCGACAAACTTTCAGGTGAAAGTGTGATAAATGGGTGTATTGCACCAATTTCCTTGGGATGTAGCTAGCTTTTGTGATTTATTATGATGCTTAACTAAAATTAAATACTTAGGGGAAAGCTTTCCCTCTTTCCCTCGTCCCCTCCCCCCCCCCCCCCCCCCCCACACACACACACACACCATCAACTGGATGAGACCCTGGTTTATATACAACATGTATAGTACATCGCAAAAATAAGACTACAGCCGAGACCACCGCATATACAGTATAGATATATCAGTCAACAATAGCTAGAAGGTGATTGATGAATGATGACTTAAGTGGAGTCGGAAACTCGGTAGATTCATTGATCAAACTTGCTTCAGTATTTGGGGACCATAGTCAGACTCTGTGCTCAGTAGCTATCAGTAGATAGTATTTCTGTACATATACTAGCTTCAGAGGTTACATGAATAACATAAAAGCTAAAGTAAACATGAAAACAAATATTCAGGATGATACAATAGTTTGCATCAAAGAGGACGGATATACCAGGAGCAATATCGTCCACAAAGAATGAGATCTAGCTGACTGCCCATGGAAATCTGGCTGGCTATCTCATAGTAATATTATTATTATGAACACTAATGGCCAAGAATGGAACCCTGTGGCATCCCCCGAGTTAACAGACAGAGAAGATGACAGTTCACCACCACCAACAACGATCTGAGTGGTAGGTAAGGTAGCTTTGGATCCATTGCACAATCATTATGTATACGGGGCTGTTACAATCCCTTCAAGTCTATGTAGTGGGAGTCAGTGAAGAACACTGTCGAATGCCTTCTTCAGATCGAAGAAAATGGAACACATTTCGTTGCCCATTTCAAGCTGCTGTAACCAGTCGTGTGTAACAGTTAACGAGGCTGAAACGGTGCATCTACATGTATATACCTCAGGCGGGAATCCCCCTGCATTGTCTCATTGATAGGGAAGAGTTGATTCAAAGGAAGTCAAATGATAGACATGGCACTCCAAAAGCTTGCAACTTACAATAGACCAGATAGAGATATGGGACGGTGGACATGGTTGGAGGCAGCAGTCAAATCACTGACTTAGGAACTGAAACAATACGGGCAATTAAGCTTCTGTGAATGAGAGAAAGATCTAGTAGTATTGGAGATAGATTAAATAAAAACACTGTGGGAACTATAATATATATATGGCATCAAGCAGTTTTATGAAAATGCCATCTGGGCTAGTAAATTTGTTGGGATCAAGATCAACACTTCTATCATAATAATCAGGTCGTACATGCCTCAATTTCGTTGCAAAGAAGTTCTGAGGGGCAATATCATGCAGAACCTGGTAGCTAGGTTCAATGGAGTGTTGGCGAGTGGAGGAGATTTGGTATTGAAGCAATTGGAGAAGAAGTTATATGCAAAAGAGATGCCTTTTATGGTTCGTTGGAGACTTCTGCACCATTAGAGAGCAATTTTTTTTGGATTTCCACTGAGAAGTCATTGAATTATAAGATCTCAACTTACTTAGTAGGCTTTACTAAGATGCAACGTAGCAGTGACTTGATTGATTTCTGGCAGCTCGGTATTTTTAATGCATTGAAGTGCTCTTAGACCATTTGTTAGCTTTAAACAATTTGCGCCATCTGTTGCCTGAATATTATGATGGACTTGGTAGCTAGCTAAGCCTGGGTAAGTTTCGATCGTCTTGCTCGTAGGGTACTAGCTAGACCAGGGGATACACTCCACCATCACTTCCATGAATGTAGCTTTCCAATTGGACCAGCAGATATTCATTTCTCTTGAAGTAAATAGCATGTCCCAGTCAATCCCATCAAAATGTTCACAAGCGCTTTCGAATTAAATAGTGAAACAGTAGCTATCACAAGTACTACTAGCTATCATGATTTTTAGATGCACTATCTATAGACCTAGCCTGTTGTGCGCATGAGCAGAAAGTTCATGGCCTGCATGCATTAGCTATGTATTCAACGGTAGGCAATGTTGATAATAAATTATTATTACTTTTCTCAATTATATATATATTCCACCATAATAATATTTACCTTCCTACCTTTAGTTAGTAATTATCTCTATAGACACATTGAAACAAAACTTGCCATCATAAGTCAAGTTAGAGAAGCGAAACATGATGGACCATACTAAACTATTACTAAATGCGCCATGCATGTCCACTGCGCGCGCATGCATGCATATGCCTGTATAGACTACTAATGCCCTATGTCAATCTTCGATACCCATATATTATTATTTTTTCTGATAGCTAATCGTTCTGATTGGCATTAATTTTTATGCAATGACATTAATATTTCCTCCTTGAATGTGAATCTGTCAACGAGAGTGGATATCTTAGCTAATTTGAGGACAATAGAATGACAGTCACAGCCAGTGGTAATGCATGGTGAGCAGGATATAACTAGCTATCCACTGATGAAGATGATTCTAAAGAAGAGGGTGGGAGCAATGTCTTATTAATGAAGGCGCCAACTATGAATAGTTATATGAACAATTTTCAATCAGAGAAGTCCATGGATGGGAACACACTAGAGAAGGCCATGAATGGGAACACCTCAGAAGGCTGTGGATGGGAGTGCACCAGAGAAGGCCGTGGATGGAAACGACTCCACCAGAGAAGGCCATGCATGGATGCATGGATGCATGGATGGGAACACACCAGAGATTCTGAAGGCATTGGACGGGAACGATAATATATATGGCTTAGAAAGGTTTTGATCCAGGAGAGACTACAAGGAACGCCTTTTTTGTATATAATAATTCTGCTTCTGCAAGGATACATAAATAGCATTTAGCTAACGTATACTGTACCCGTATTAAAACAAAAATAGTAGCTATATAGTTATGACTTAATACTATTAGATAAATTTCTCTTGAATGAGGTTAGGGAGTCACAGCTTTGTATATCTTGTGTCAGCCTGTTCCAGAGTTCAATTGTGTGTGGGAAAAAGGAGAAATGGTGTGCACTAGTACGACACATAGATCTCTGCAAGTCAAAAGAACTCGAGTTTCTCAGGCTCCTTGACAGTGTCCGTCTCTCTGTAAATTCTGATGGAAATACAAGAAGTTGGTTAACAACCTGGTACATAAAACAAAGCTTCATAAATTGCCTACGCTGAGCCAACGTAGGCACTTTGCATCTTTCTAGTAGAGTAATATAATCAGCTTTCCAGTCTCGAGTGCAGGCACGAAGAGCAAATTTTTGGATATTCTCAAGGGAACTTCTCAGACTCTGTTGTTGGGGATCCCACACAACTGCAGCATATTCTAGGCGAGGACGTACATAAGTTAAATACAGCAGCAAGAAAGTATCAGGATTAATGAGGCCATAGAATCTTCTATATAGCATGCCTAACTGTCGTCTTGCTTTTTTGCATACCTCAGTGACCTGCAATGACCAGCTTAAGGTAGATGTAAGCCACACACCCAGATACTTGTAGCTACTAACACACTCGAGGCTGGAACCTTTAATTGTGATTGGGGAGCTAGGGAGAGTTTGTTGCTTCTTCCTCGATATCAGCATGTATTTACATTTATTAGCATTAAAGGTCAAGAAATTTCTGTCAGTCCAGCGGCATAAGCTATCGATGTCGATTTGTAGTGCGTGGTAGTCAGTAGCAGAGCGTATGATGCGGTAAAACATGATGTCATCAGCATAAAGTGACATAGTACCAGCCAGAAGCTGAACATTCATTATGTCGTTTATGTAAAAGATAAACAGAATGGGCCCCAGAACTGAACCCTGTGGGACACCAGACAGGACAGGTTTCAAGCATGATGAGGAACCTCCTACGCAAACATACTGACTTCTCGCATAAAGGTAGTGTGAAGTCCATCTCAAGATAAGAGGATGAACATTTATGCTTTCCAACTTTCGAAGTAGACATCTGTGTGGAACTGTGTCGAAAGCTTTGCTGTAGTCAAAGAAAACAGTGCAAATTTCCAGTCCGGCATCAAGTAAGTTATGCCAATGATTGGTTGCAGCCAGAAGAGCTCCAGTAGTTGATTTTCCATGAGTGAAACCCCATTGCTGAGCAGAGAGAGGGTAGAAAGACTGAAAATAATGAATTAATAAATCTCTCATGTGCTTTTCTAAAAGTTTACTCAAGATCGACAACAGGGATATCGGACGATAATTTGTGGGGTCTGAGGACTTTCCAGACTTGGGGATTGGGGAAACACGGGCCACTTTCCACTCGTCAGGTAGTTCTCCTAGTTTGATCGAAATGTTAAACAGCTGAGTCACTATTGATGTCATGCTCAACGCTGTTTCCTTGAGCATCCGAGCAGAGATGTCATCATGACCATTAGACTTTGATACATCGAGGGTACGCAACATATTGTATACTTCTTCCTCAGTGCACAGTAACTCGTCTGGACAGATATCACAAGATGTTTTAGGAATGTCCTCTATGCCCAGTTCAGGGATAGCAACATTAAAACTATTGATAAAGGAGCCATTTAGGAGATTTGCTTTTTCAGAATTCGTACATGCGACCACACTCCCTTTGGTCAAAGTTGGAATAGTACATTCATTCGGATTCAGCTGTCTCAACTTTTTCCAGAAACTGTTTGAGTCCTGAGATTGCAAATCCAAGAAAAATTTCTGTTTAGCACCCCTCAACTCTGTTACAACCTTATTTCGCAGTTGCTTAAACTTCAGGAAATCATCGTTATTTCCACTTCTGCGGGCTTCCTTGTAAAAGTAATTTCGTTTTTTGATAAGTTGTATTATCTCTTTCGTTAACCAGGGTAGACTCCGCTTCTGAGGTAGCACCGACTTAGAAATGCACTGCTCCATCACATCTAGGAAGGCTGTTTTCAGATTTACCCAACTCCGCTGTATACTGGCTGGGTCTAATAGTTCATCGATTTCCAGCTCGCAAAGAAGTTCATTTGCTCGATCAAAATCCGCAAGATTGTATCTCCACACGGTCCGACGTGGGTGAGAGACTGAAGGAGCACTGCAGTGCTTCATGAGTAGAGAAAGCCCGAGGTGATCCGAATTTGATAGCTGTGGAATAGTAGAGCAGTTGGAAAAGAAATGCATGTTGGATACAAAAATTAAGTCAATAAGTGAACAATGGCTGTCAGTAGTGAAATGAGTTGGTGAGTCAACCACCTGTGTAAATGAAAAACTATTGATAAGATTACAAATATGAGAAGATAAAAAACTAGAGTCGCATAAATAATTTACATTAAAATCCCCAACAAGAACAAAATTAGAAAAAAGTGAGTGGTCAATGGTAAATAGTGCTTCACACAAATTATCTAAAACATCACAGTGAGAAGAGGGAGGTCTATAGAATACACCTAAGCACAACTTAAAATTAGCCTTGCTCAAAGAAACAATAAGTAATTCCAAATTTTCAGGGCCACGTGCAATAGTTTTACACAAAACAGAATTACTTAGTAAACATAAAAGGCTACTCTTCCGCCATGTCTGATCTATTTCTATCATGCCTGAGAATAGTATAATTTGATATGAATAACTCTGAGTCAAAAATATCGGTGGAGAGCCAAGTTTCTACAAGGCACACAATGTCAGGCTTGTTAGCCTGACAGGTGGCACGGAGTTCATCAAGCTTGGGGATTAAACTTCTACAGTTAAAATACAAAACTAAAAAATTCTTATTACTTACAGGGAATAATTGTAAAGGGGTAAAATTTCTTGGACTAGTTAAGTTTGGGCTTGACTCACCACTCCTTGCACTAAAAAATGATCTTCAGAATCGGTACCTTTCGAAGGGGAATTTGCATGTACCAATGGAGACTGCAGGATAGACTCAGAGGCTGTAGGATCGTTAATAGTGGCACTGTTTGAAGGCCGATGTTCTAAACCAGAATTTGTGGATGAGGATGTGGGTGAGGGTGGAGGTTGGGTATGGGAGTTTGCAGCAGGAGTGTTGATCATAGATTCATTACTGTTGGGGGGAGTAGTAGCTAGTCATGTAGCAATCTTGGAGTGACCATAGTGTTTGTTGGTGTACTTTGTCCCAGTCATGTTCTAAGATTGTTAGGTCACTCTCAGATCCATGAACAACAAACCACCATACTGTCTTTGAGTTGTTGGCTATAATATTCTTGGTTTTGCGCTTCACCCGAAGATCAAGTTTTGTGGGAATCACTTTAGAAATCGTAGTTGCAATAGCTTTCGCAGAACATGACTGTTGGCAAGGTGTTCCATATTCTTCTTGCACCAACAACTTTCACCTTTGATCCAGTCTGAGAATTGGCGCTAGGATTTTCACTCCCCGCAATTGAAGATGTTGGTTGGCTTGATACTGCAGAATGCAGCTTGGTTGTGGCAGGAGAGCATGCAGGGACTTGATGCGTTCTAGCAGCTTTCGCAGCCTTCGCGTACGATCGTTTTGGTTGCTTATTTGATAGAGCAGCTCGATCGCGAGGCTGTGACAGAATTTTCGTTCCTTTTAGTGCGTCTATGGCAACACGAAGGGATGACATTTCAGTTTCTAGGGTGGAATACTTATCTCGAAGCTCGGCCATATCTTTTAGCTCTCTCTTCAGAAGTACAATTTCACGCTTGAGTTGCACATTGTTACAGGAGAGACATATGAACGGTTCTTCGGTATTCGAAAGCTCCTTGTACCGACACGGTGGAATACTAGCGCAGCCTCTGTGGAACCAGAGGCCACAATCACCCTCGCATAGTAGTGCCTCATCTTTCCCGTCGACTATTGCACCTTGGCAGACACCACAAGGTACCTTGTTACGGCGAGGAGGTTTGTTTAGCATTGGTCCAGTCGCCATGGAGTTAGCTCTAGCGTTCGTCATACGCTAGCTACCTCTTTTCAGATCTCCAGACCATATGATAGCTAGTGAATAGGTTGGAACAACCAAAAAAACCTCATCATGAAACAAGAGAGGCTATTCAGAGACACTATGTATACAAATCAATTAGAGATTGAATAAAGACCCATTGATATTAAGCCAAATCAAGAATGGAGTCATGAGAATGTATGTGTGTGGGGTAGCTATATGTGATATTATAAAGGTTTTCTATCAGTGAAGACAAAAAGGCTGTGGGTTGCAACTGTAATTTGCCCACGTTAGTTTCGCAGTACATGTGTAAGAGCAACGATAATTATGAACGACTGCTTATTTTATTAATATTAATTGCCATAATATTATACTCTTGACTAATAATAAAATGTACATTATAGTTCATGTAGTTATTGTTGGGCATAAATGGCTAGCTACATACTGCCATATGTAAGGATTTTTCTCTTGTGTAAGGATTTTTTTAAGGACACTTGTCACTGGTACTCTTGTCTCACAGCCCCATTGTATACATGTAGCTACAATAACTATGTATGTGTAAGGAAATTTCTGTTGTGTAAGGATTTTCAGCATACATGTAGATAGCTATGAACCGCATACTACCAACACAGAGAATATTTACAATAATATGTAAGGCTTTTTCTCTTGTGTAAGCTTTTTAAGGGCACATGGGCACTCCTATCTGTCCCTTGCACAGCCCCACTGAACATGGAAATAATGTGTAAGGATTTTTCTCTTGTGTAAGACTTTTTAAGGGCACATGGGCACTCCTATCTGTCCCTGCACAGCCCCACTGAGCATGGAAATAATGTGTAAGGATTTTTCTCTTGTGTAGACTTTTTAAGGGCACATGGGCACTCCTAGCTATCTGTCCCTGCACAGCCCCACTGAGCATGGAAATAATGTGTAAGGATTTTTCTCTTGCGTAGACTTTTTAAGGGCACATGGGCACTCCTATCTGTCCCTGCACAGCCCCACTGAGCATGGAAATAATGTGTAAGGATTTTTCTCTTGTGTAAGACTTTTTAAGGGCACATGGGCACTCCTATCTGTCCCTGCACAGCCCCACTGAGCATGGAAATAATGTGTAAGGATTTTTCTCTTGTGTAGACTTTTTAAGGGCACATGGGCACTCCTAGCTATCTGTCCCTGCACAGCCCCACTGAGCATGGAAATAATGTGTAAGGATTTTTCTCTTGCGTAGACTTTTTAAGGGCACATGGGCACTCCTATCTGTCCCTGCACAGCCCCACTGAGCATGGAAATAATGTGTAAGGATTTTTCTCTTGTGTAAGACTTTTTAAGGGCACATGGGCACTCCTATCTGTCCCTGCACAGCCCCACTAACATGAAAATAATGTGTAAGGTTTTTTTTTTTGTGTAAGACTTTTTAAGGGCACATGGGCACTCCTATCTGTCCCTGCACAGCCCCGCTGAACATGGAAATAATGTGTAAGGATTTTTCTCTTGTGTAAGATTTTTTAAGGGCACATGGGCACTTCTAGCCATCTCAATACTACACTGTCTAGCTAAGGACTTTTCTCTTGTGTATATAAGATTTTTGAAGGGATACATATAAAACTTTCGGAGGGCACAATCATATATTATACAATATTATTATGAAGTGTAAGGATGTTTTTCCTGTGAATAGATTCTGAACATAGCTATTATTATGCACTCATAAATATTTTATACTAGTAATGTATGATTATTGCTCTTGCATGTTACAGTAATGAGGACATGCCCGAACTACTGGCTCAGTATATAGCTATATAAGTAGCTAATCTTAGAGAAGACTGATGGAGCTATTTTGTTGCAGTGGCATCTCAACTCTAAATACAAAATTTAATATTTCTCTACTTCTGGCATTACTTGCATACTCCACCCAGAATCAGAAAACGCAAATGTGTGATTATATCGCAACAGAGTTTATTGTTGGAAATGGTCGTCATCGCCCAGCGCATCAGTCCAAAATCGAGTCCAAATCTCAGTCCACAGTCCAGTCCATGAGTCCAGTCCAGAGTCCACAGTCCAGGTTTTACACCAACCCGTAAGTTATTGCATCACCAGCGTGCCAGGTTCGAGGCTTATTAGTCTGGGGGTGGGGTCTGGGCACGAGACTAGAGGCTTGTGCGTGGGAACCTGAGGGCCCGGGTGTGGCCAATTTACATAAGAGTCCCACCCCCCAGCCGTGTCCGTCCAACGGTTAGTAGCGAATACGGACCTCAAGGGCCTGCTGTAGATCGTGAATATCTCGGCTCTGGCTAGGAGTAGCTACTCTCATGAAACAAATTGCAGTAGATCATTGATATCCCACTTGAAGAAGTTCCGCGGAAAAATTGGTGAAATTTGGACGGTCCGTAATCGCTAGTTCCAGTTCACTGAAAGATGACACAGTCAGGTTGTTTGATTAAGTGTATCGTACTACTTCTTTTGAGCCTTCAGCGGGGTAAAATTCAACTAACTACATGTAGATGTACGTCTACTGTATTACTATAGCTAGTATTTCATATTACAGGAGGGTTTCAAGCAACAAGTTCGCAAATTCAAAACACAAACTCAGCTCATTTGATTGCTCTATGCCCTGGGGAAGTTTTAATTGTCAACTGTAGCATTATAGGTGGCGGAGCAACAGTATGGCAGGGAACTGCATTTCATTGTGATAGCAATAACATGGAATTCATCTCTTTACGACACAGTCAATTTATGGAGTCAAATAAACCTGAAGGATCTTGTACAAATGGAGCAATTATTGCAAGAGCGATTGGAGTTGTTAACAATAGCTATGTCTCTGAACTCAATGTAACAGTGAATCTCGAGATGAATAACACAACTCTAAAATGTGTACATAGCTATAATCTTACGGAGACTGTTGTCAAGGAAATAAATATTACTGTCATATCACCAGATAATTCTCAAAACCCCCATCCTACTGATGCTCAGTTAATCAAGGTTAGCAACGGTGAACTTACATTCAATTGGAACTCAAGTATTAAATATTGCAATGGTTATTTTATTGAATCAAATGACTGTGGCATTTGTCCGAATGAAACATATGACACACATATAACTTGTAAGAATGTGAGCAGTGTGAGTAATCTTTGCTCATTCACTGTTGGAACAAGCACAAGTAATGGTACATGGACAGACCAAGTAAACATAACATTAAGAGGTAAGATTAACTACAGAGTTGACCCTCACATAACCTGCATCCAGATCGGACTAGGATTTATTTACTACTGCATGGCATATCTACTAGCAGGGTTCTATCTAGAAATTTTGGTTTGGGGTGGAAGGGGGTGTGGCACTTTCACGCACAGTCCCCTCCTCCAAACCATTAAATAGTAGTTAGACACTGTCTAGGAGGTTTCTGTGTGATTTTGAAGACTGAAGGACTCCATAATATAGAATCCCGAGCGAAGCGAGGGTTCTGGGGTCTTCTAAATCATACAGAAACCGACTAAACAGTGTCTAACAAGTTTAGATCATATAGCTTTGTATTACTAGAGCCAGAGGGCAAAACTTGTAGGTGACTATGAAAATCTTGTAGGTGACTATGATATAGATGCCTGTCAGTAGCCAATCAAATTGCATGCTGCAGCTATAATCTAATAGGTATTTGTGGGTTTTAGGTATAACATGTATACTCTGACATAATTCAGAAGAATGCTATTTACATGTATTTCAAATATAGTATACGTTCCCCACCTCCTCCCTCTCCCTCCCTCTCTCTTTTTTATCTTGCTACTCTTCTTTGGGGGAGAAGCTGGGTGCTTTGGGGGGGGGGGGGGGGGGAAGCTTTCCCCCTGCCCCCCCCCCCTATGAATAGAACCCTGACTAGTACATGAATTCACTGACTCCAGTGCATTAGCTAATGATTCTTATCATGCATGGTATAATTATAGAGATAATTACAGTGAACCGATGGTATAATAATAATTAATAGCTGACTATATATGAACTGTATACTCATTTTACATAATTATAATAATATTATTATAATAATATGCATGTGAATTAAGAGTCTGGTCCCAATGAGTTTGGATAAGCAAGCTAGGTCTACACGTATATCGTATAGAAAAATATTAATTATTACACGATAATATTATATGATTGTGTTATATTAGCTCCTGAAGCTCCAGAAATTAAGATAGTTTCTATATACCGGCAAGATAGTACCAACAAAAATGAAATCATTATGATTGAGTGTATAGTAAAGATGACGGTAAGATAATATACTCTCAGACTGCTTGCATGTGATTTGAGATTAATTTTAATTATTGTAGGAATCCTTTAACTTGACTGAGGGAATAGATGGGTCGGCTACCCACTACATAATCACAATATCATGCACAGCCATCAGTTCTCACTTAACCAGTGAAACAGTTAACATTTCATCAACTTGTTTTGATGGGGAATATTTCAGCCACACATTTGAAGTTAATTCTTCAACCTGCCACTCCAGTGATATTGTAGTGTCCGTATATGCCACCAACGTCCTTGGAGATGGATTAGCCAGTTCCAGTGTGATAGGTTTGTGCAGCTACAGTATTATTATGCACCAACATTATTTACTGCATGTTAATGTTCGTATCATTTTATATAGGGGCAAAGAACAGCCATTTTTTTGTGGATGTGGATATCATGAATGACATTATTTTCTGTATTCTAAAAGATTTTACTGCTGAAGATTCCTTGTGTATTATAAAAGCTATTTTTGAGCAACAGCAAGGGAAATGTAACAACAACTACCAGGTCCTGGAAAAATTCTCTTATGCCTACAATAATATAAGCATTGCTCATCTACCACGCAACCAAACTTTGTGCTTTGTAGCAGAAGCGAATCACAATTCAACATCTACTGTGATACTTGTGGGAAATTTCAGCACACCAATTGGTATAATAATATTACTATTTAGTAACTTATTAATGACACATATTCACTTGATTACTGATAGGTACAGATGTTATTTATGATGATATGGAAACCACAATATATCAAACCACTGTCATTATTGCTGTTGTAGTAATAATTATTGTAGCAGCTGCTTCTATGGTAACGGTGTATATTGTCATTTTCAAGAGAAAGAAAAGGAGAAACGTTAGTCTGAGAGATTCAGTGAGGTGAGTCACTGCATCTCATGCAGGAAATAAGATTATTAGAATTCTGTTTGGATGATTTCAGGATGAAACATACCACTTCATCTACATCTCAATCTGGATCAGTGCTTAACCAAATTTGGGTATATCGTATACTATAGTGAGTCAGGGTTAGATGTATGCTTGACTATAATATGCTTACATGCAGGTTTGCATTTGTGCCTGTGTCAAAGTATCAAACTGTACCACTACGGTGAAAAATGCTTAGCTTAGCCATGATAATTTTACATCTATACTGCCTATAGTACATGCTAATAACATTATGTCATTAATTTATGTAGGACACGAATCAGAGAGAAGTGATATATGCTGATGTCCATGTGGTAACAGCTGAATCCCGTATGGTGGAGATGGTTCTAGATGATGATCGAGTCAAGTATGCAGAACTGAATCACAACTGTTCCATCAAAACTACACATAGAGCTATTTTGCCTCAGAAAGACGAGGCTATTTCAGAAAATTACAGTAATTTTATCAACAGAAATTTTAAGCTCATAAATGGTATATAATAACTATTATGGCATATTTATATTTAGGTCATGTCACGCCATGTAATTTGGACAATCTTTTAATCCAATTACGTTTTGAGGTGACTCCTTATTGGTATCAGTTTGGCACCATCATTGGGATGGATGAAGCCACTCTGGAGAAATATTCTAAGTATCCCCCAGAACAATGCTTAATTGAGGTGATAGATTTCTGGGTAAGAATTCATGACAATAAACCAACATGGAAGGGTGTTTCAGATGTACTGAAGGAAATTAAGCTGAACAAGTTGGCAGAAGACATTTTGAAAGTGTATGAAACAGGTACTAGCTATTTCTCAGTTGCTAGTGTAGCGATCAGTATTATTATAATAATATTATAATAATTATGTTTGAGACACTTTTAAAATTAATTAATTTTATGATGCAGGAAAGTTACCAATTGATTCACAAGTGTCGGATATGGATACCGTGACTGTTCCTCATCCATTTACCTATGACGGAGATGAAGAAATACCCCCTCCACTTCCTCCAAAAGCGTAATTGGATCTCCATTGCATATTCATTCATTGATAAAGTTAACCTTAATCATTGTAGCTATATATTTATATATACTGTAACAGTCATTATTAGCTATATAGATTGTACACCCCATTATATATGGCTGTAATATTATTATTATTATTATTATAGTCAAAAATTAGACTAGGTTAATTCATTGTTATCTCACACAAATTTGTCCTAGTTAAAACATAGAAAACCAACACCTAGCTATATTATATTATTGGTTAAGAGTCAACTATTTTTGCAATTGATACTGAGGTAAATAATTGTGGTCAATATAATAATAATATTATACAGCTAACCACCATGTTGATATAGTTGTTAAGATTTGGTTTCAGTTCATGTCAACTCGGTGTGTTTACAGATCAGATAAGGAATTAGCTTGCTGTTTTGCTGAAACACCATTGGAAGATAATTATATTGTCCAAGCACTGCAACATGCACTAGCTATAATTATAATATTTATTCTGATATAATACTCATTGTCACATGCTAACATTCATGATGGTACTATATTATTATTATTATTATAGCTAAAATAATTAATAATATTGTTTCTTGAGAAGTGCCAGTTGGTACTTAAAAGAACTTTTCCCAACAGGCATCTTAGCATGGCTGGTGTAAACACTCTGATGTTTTCTTTAATCATGCAGTACATGTACAAAATTCGTCCATGCTGAAACTAAAACAGTTGTTAATATTATATGTGTGTATACCCAATGCAATGCATAAATCCATAATATCATATACTTTGCATGATCTCACTCAATGTTCATGTTGTGACAATCATGGGACAGTTGCTAGCTATACACATGGTATCATGACCACAGAAAGAGGATGATTATTATGATGGCTTACTATTATTCACAACAAGCGAATAAATCACTTGAGAATACATTTCGGTGCATCATATGACACAGGTGCACACAAATGGGTAAAGCTGGTACAAGTATTATAATATCAGAGATCAAAAACACACCACTCCAGGAATTAGTTATGTGTGCACTTGACCACAACAGAAAGGTGTGCATGCAATAACTTAGTCTACCCAAGATCATTTCGGCCAGGATCTATAGATACAGAATATACCATCATGCATGCATGTAACACTAGAGATTGTGATTACAAAATAGGCTGGAACATTTTAAATACACTAATGATTATGCATAGAACACATGCTTATTATAATTTTTATGCTGGACGAAAGTATGGATTTCATGCATGCATGTAGCAAGCTAGCTAGTGAGTACGTATGATAGGGGAAAATTTTCCTTTACTTACAAAAAAAATTCCCCTATACTCTGCCCAACGTGTAGGAAAGGTATAAGCATGACATAAGGAAACCTTTGTTTTGGTCCTTAGACATCAACAACAATAATAATAATAATATTATACCGGGTATATTTATTATCTGTGTATACCCATGGCACTAAAGGGCATGCATGCTTCCCCAGGAAAATTTGGATTTAAACGTCATTTTAATGGAGAGATTCTGGACCAGGTGCATTCTGAGCACATTGGTTCATAGATTTTGGAGATAATTTCCTTGCTGCAGGGGGTAAGTTTAACTGTGACAGAATCAAGTGTGCACACTTATTGGTCCAAGTCTTTAAATTAATTAGGGTAGCTATACATGTTACATGACATTGTACATACATATAATATAATTACTATAGGTATATATTATAGAGGATTTCACTGGGGATCAAGCTTAAGTGGGCAGCCAGGCCTGGTTCTTATGCCAGTATAGCTAACATCTAGCTATAAGACATAGTACTAATATCATGATCATTAATTTTTATTAATAATTTTGTATGCTGCTAATAATGACTGCACTGCATGGAGTGCAGAACTCTTACCGCTATACGCATATGGCTCATGTGTGTGTAGAGCATAGCTCATTATTATATGCTTGTTCAATAATATATATATATAGGAGTATTGATTCAGAATTACATACCTGTACCTGAACAGGGTTCTTCATGGTAGCTACTATTCTCTTCAGCCAATGGATCACCTTGATAATTCTCCTGTTACTGCTCACCAAATCCAAGAGTGCACTCAAAAGGATCCTGGACCACAGCTCGCTCCAATTGTTCAGTTAGTGCAGCAGGGATGGCCTAGTATAATTATATGTCCAGATCCGGACAAGCTTGCCCCATTTTTCGAGAATACAACAGAGCTCTCAATTTACGAAGTTTGTCTACTGTGGGGTACTATACTATAGGGTCATTATTCCACATGCCTGCCGAGATGTTGTATATATACTCATTGAGCTTCATGAAGGTCATCCTGGTGTCACACGAAAAAAAGGGACTCTCTAGGATGTATGACATTGTATGGTGGCCTAGTATCACGAAGGATATCGAATGAACCTTCCAACGTTCAATGTTCTGCTTGTCAATTGCATCAGTCCACACTATCAGTTGCCCCATTGCACCCGTGGAGTTGGCCTAGCTACTAGGCCGCATGGGCACGCTTACACCTCGACTACGCCGGATCAGCACAAGGAAACATGATAGCTACTTGTCATTGTCGATGCTCACTCCAAATGGATTGAGGCTATTTGCACTCCAAATGCTACTACTACTGCCATGATTGAGGAACTGAGAACGATATTCGCACAATTTGGAATTCCTGAGACAATTGTTACTGATAATGGTACGTGTTGTGTCAGCACAGAAATCGAAGCATTTTTCAAAAGTAATGGCATCAAGCATCTAACCTCAGCACCCTATCATCCTGCCTCCAATGGGCTTGCTAAACGCGCTGTACAGACAGTTAAGAAAGGATTGAGGAAGATCACTGAATCAGTGATGGTACCGTACTATGCGTACTCGCCTTGCTCAAGTTCTCCACAATTAATGTAATCAGTTCAAGGTCACACATTAGGTTGAGAAAGTCAGGTGAACTGGAAAATGTCCCTAATAATACTATGTAGATCACCACTCCACCAATATGCCTGTTCCTGTCAAGTCTGCGTAGGTGGTATCCAACAAGAGATATATATTTCAGCATTAGGAATATGCAGGCAATGCGAAGGAGAAATGTGTACTATACTAAAGAGTACAAAAGCTTCCATGGACTTATCCAACTACAAGACTCAAAGAAAAAAATTAAGTCACTACTATAGAAGCCAAGAAATAACTTTTCATGAAGATTAATGAAATCCAAAGGAATTCTGGAAAGCCTATAAGATGTTAAGTTGGTCATCCATTTCCATGCCAGCTTTGCAAATTAAATGAATAGCAAATGTTACCAAATCTAATGATGAAAAGGCCAAACTCCTCAACACATATTCTTGGCATCATGTTTCAACAATTCACACTCTCCACTGGCTGATGAAGACTTCTTTAACATGTCATAGAATAAATATTCAAATAGCTTTCCTGAAGACTTCCTCTTCCGCATTGAGGACCAAATCCTTGCTTCCCTGAATGTAACCAAGTCCAATGGCTCTGACAACATATCCGCAAATAATATTATACGGAAATGTGAGAAGACCATTACATGTCACAACTAAGGTCCAGTGGATGGTTGTTTAGCAGTAGTTGAGGAGCAGTGCAGGATAACTTTTTAATTCTTCCTATAAATGATCATACACTTGCACTTTACAGGATTCAATACAAGATGATCATCAATACAAGATGACCAGTCTGCAATAATATATCCACCACAACGTGCTGTGACTGGTTGGTGAGATAATCAGATTGATATCTATCGAGACAGAAAGGGATTCAGATTGAGAGAGAACAATATTTGCATCAATGGACGGTGTGGGACAGAATTGAATGCTTTACGATAATCGAAAAAGATAGCACAAATCTCCTTTCCATCCTCGAGTATCCAGAGCCATTCATCAATAACAGTCAACAGCGCTGAAACAGTGGAACGACCAAATCTAAATCCCCACTGGGAGTTAGTCAAGGGATTTGATTCCAAGTGGCTGGTAATCAAGTTGTACACATGTCTTTCTAGGACTTTGCTTAGCACACTGAATAATGAAATTATATACAATATAGTTGTCGGGTGATTTAGGAGCTGATACTTTCGGAATGGGTAATACTCTGGATGTCTTCCATGCTTGGGGAATTCTGCCTAGCTGCAGAGAGAAATTAAACAAAGCTGCTACAGCTAGGGGGAGCAAGCTAGACTCGTTGCAGTATATACCTTCAGCATCCTAAGGCTGTGCTACATCAAGTGCTATCCGGGAGTTCCCCAAGGATCAGCTAGTTCTGGGACCTCTCCTTTTATATTGATGAAGTCTCATCCGTACAATAATTCCAAGGCTCAAATTCTTATTTGCAGATGATTTACTTCTCTTTAAAGTTATATCCAGATTGGAAGACTATGCTGTAACCCAAGATGATATAGCTAAAGCACTTCAGATTATTGGGCATCTTTACAGAAAATTCAACCCAATGGCGAACTCAGATACTCTTACCCATCTCCATGCCACCCTTGTCCGACAGCACCTGGAATATGCTTGCCCAGTAAAATAATCCCAGTATAATACTGGGCAAGCATATTCCAGGTGCTGTTGGACCAGGGTGGCACCTTATAGCTAGCTACCCGCAAGGACACTGAACTTCTAGAGAGCGTGCAAAGATTTGAATATGTAAAAGATGGCCACATAGTACTGGAGTTCAAGCAATGAGGAATTTACCAATGGAATTGAAGCTTACCAACCCTAGAAAAGATTGAGGAGGCTGCACCTGAAACATAGTAATAATTAGTCCACCACCAATCCTTTTTCTCTGATGGAATTGTGTCACTCAAAGAGCACTCACAGTAGCATAATTATTATAATTCTCGTTCTGTTCATTCCTTAACTCTACAATACAGCCTTTTGCACATACTCAATCATATTAATTTTATTACTCTCATGATGAGCCCCGCCCACCAAAATTAATTAATTATGCATACTTCAGCCCGCTCCCTCCCCCCCCCCCCCCCCAATCAACTTTACCTACAGCAAGCGAGAATTGAACATGTGTAAAAATCACTTTATACAAGGGAGCATTTCATACTAGGTCAAAGTTCACACAGTTATTGATAGCTCACAGTATTGTATGGCATGATTTTACACCGCTTCGGTGGCAACCGGTGTAAAATCGTACCTTATAGCGCAGGGGTAAGTTATATGGGAGAAATTTACATGAGTAAGCCCATTAATTTTAATGCAATTGACCAAATGGTGTAAAATCCCCCCTTATAATTTTATACTTGCGACACTATCAGACACTTTGGATTTTACACCAATAATTTTGCTGATGTAAAATCGTCCCCAGAGTTACTCTAGGTTGTACTGGTGTAAAATCGTCCCATGAGTTATTCTAGGTTTTGCTGATGTAAAATCGTCCCAAGACCCACAGAGCTACCCCGTGTGCCATGACACTAATATTACCCCCAATAGCTACCTCTTAGATGTCTAGCTATATTATTCTTTCAGTGCCTCCAAGCTGCTCACCTGTCTTTCCGTATAAATATTCACATTTTTCAGTATTTTGCATATACATTTTCAGTATTTTTTAGTATTTTACAAAAAGCTCCATATGTATGTAGCTATGTACTAAATACTAAATTCCCTCAAATTTTCAGTATTTTTGAAATTTTATCAGTGTTTATGGTCAATTCAGTAAAACTACTGACAAATCCATTATACTTGGAGGCACCATTCTTTGAAGATCAGTATCTTGCTGCTCACGCTAGAAACTTCAAAAGTAATAAAATTTTAATATCTTTCGTTCCTTTCAGGTTCACTTATCAGAAATGCCATGCACTTATCTTAATTAGATTCACTTATCAGATATCCCTTTCAGGGACCACATTTATAATATTATTATTATAGTATGACAGACTCCCTATAGCTAGTAATGTTGATCATGCACAGTACATTCCGTAGGTAGCTAGCTACTGAACTGGGTGGAATATCTGATGTAGCTGTAATTATAGGTATGTCTGACATACTTTTATGATTTGTAGCTCCCCAGGATATTGCCTATAGCGTTAAGATGGAAACGGGAGGGGGAGTGTAGATTCAATGGAACGTGGAACGGTGGAATGGAATAGTGGAATGGTGGAATACTGGAATGGTGGAACGAGCGATTATAACGACCCTGTACCGTTTATTGGGCCAATTGGGCATGCGCACTAGCAATTGACACGGGATGGTCTGGATACCAGGCTATATACCTATTATGAGATCATTGACATCTCTGCAAGTTGAAAGAGTGTTTAGAGCTGTGTGAAAAGGAGCCCGTGTATTGTGTTGTTGTATTACGCATAGCTATAGCTATCTGACTGACAAAAGTTATTCTCAGTTACTGTAGAGTAAGCCATATCAACCCCTGCACACCTAACCTGTGATAGCTAGCTACTGAAGCATTGATTGACTTGTCAGCTATATCATTGGACCCTGGCTGAAGGAGGAAGGAAGAGGACCACATTCAGGGAGATCGAAGTACGCAATATAGAGGAGAATTATTGCACACCTATACACATCATAGTCACTCACGGTACTGTCATACAAGGGTCAGATAGACAGTTGCATAAAATAAGGAAAAATTCCATGGGTAACTCTAGGGATTGAATTATGCAAGCATTCCCTTGGGTTACTCTAGGAGAGGAATTATGCAAAACTCACCTTGGGTTACTCTAGGGATGGAATTATGCAAGGTACATTTTGCATAAATCATGGATAATATAATAATAATTATTATTATAATAGCATACAATACTATAATAATTATGGGAAGGAATTATGCAAAACTCATCTACCGAGTAAAACTTCAAATTTATGCTTGAATTATCTATGAATATCATTATCTGTTCTATAGCAGCATGGCCAGTTGGATTGAGTTTTAGATTAGCTACTTAAAATTATTTTCTCTAAAGCCTTGAAAGTTTAATGTTAGAATTTTTATGTTGTTGTAGCTCTTGTGTTATAGGTATTATGCTTTTGCTGAAAGTGTGCTATAATCATATTATGTATAATTTTTATGGCAGCATTTTTTTGTACAACAATAATCATTAACCAGCATAAAAAATGATGATGAATCAATTGATTAAATATAAGATCAGTAATAAGATTTAGTAATAATCAGGTGATAAGTTTTAGGTTGACTTTATGCCTAATTATTTGTAGAATACGATGTCATCGCCTTCTTGTGATGGGTTAATATAAACGGTCTGACCATCCGAAGGGAAAAATGCACCATATTTACCAGTTTTAGGATCAAAATGAAGAATCTGTCCATTAAACCATTCATATATACTTTCCTGTTTCTTTAATCTTAAGCCTCATCTGTAGCTTACGTCCTAGGTATTTGGGATTAGGCTGATGAAAACTGCACTGGACTAAAAATCAGATTTCCAATACTAGGAAAAGTGCAGCATAGGGCAAATTTCATGTAGACTTTTGGGAAACTGAAGAAAATTTTGCCCTATACTGTACAATTTCCTTTACATTTCCTTCAACGCAGATTGAAGGAAATACAACCTTTTTTCTAGTGCTGGTGTCTGCAAAATCATCCATATCGGAGTCTTCATCACCTGTCTCAGGTATAACTGTCACAATCTTAGGTCGCTTCGTATTTTCACTCTTACTTATTGAACTCTTCCTCTTTTTTCCACCAGTTTCAAAGTGACATTGACGATCAGGAGGTCCATTTTGTGAGGTCAGATCACTTGCTGCATGTTTTTGCCTTCTCATATTTCTTTTCGCTGCTTCTGATTTCCTTGCTTCCTGACTTTGATCACAGTGTGTCACTGATAGCTACTCCTTGTCTAGCAGCAATGTTTTTAGCACACGCTGCTTTATCATACTTGTACAAATTCGCTACAGCTATCTGCAGCTGTTGGGATATAGAGACTCTTTGCCGTCTAAATTTTTCCTTTCCACAGCATTAGTGTTTGAAGGACAGCGTTCCCAGATTGCTTTATCCATTTCAGAATAATCCTTATGCAGCAGTTTAAGATGCTGTGGCCGCATCCACCACTCAACCCACTTAGTTGCAGGTGACCAATTTGTACTGGAATCTATAAACGTGGCATCATCTTTCGTAAGTCCTTCAATGACATCTAGTAGAGTATTTGCCGATTTCTTCTTACACAGGACTTCAAAAGCTAACATAATGTTGTTTCCAGCAGAAATTTTTGGAATTCGAGAAGCTATAGATGCAAATAATTCCTTCTCACGTAGCTACCTTATCCTTTGTGGTAGCAACACGGTCCCTAACTCGTTGCCATGACCTTGTCCAATGGACCTTGCAACCTTTCAAAAGAGTGATTGCTAGTTCCTTTCCAACAGCACTTCCAAGATCTTTAATCTCCGCATCCGACCAATCAACAACAATGCCCAACAAGCTTGTTCCTATATAGTTCAAAGTCACTGTTGGAATGTTTACACTTATTGAATGTTTTAGAGTATGCTAATTAAGCTGTAAGCAGAAGCATCTTGTTTAGTCATTCTGACACGGCTTACTACCACCCAGTCCATGGTTATGTAGCTGAATGCCACCATATTAAACAAATAAGGGTATTCTCGAGTCTCATTATAAGTAATATCTGCCTCAACAAACTCTGATTCTGCTAGGAGTGAAGACATGAAAGGGCTCATGCAGAAAACGAACTTAATGCCATCCTCTATCCCAGCAGATACTAAATATGGCCTTGTAAGGCCTTTTATTAGAACTGAATCAACGATATCACCAGTTAACTCTTCATCTTTAGAATTTGTCATCTGCTACATCTTCAAATTTTGCTATATCCCAGTTTGAACCAGCTGTAGTGTGATTCTTGGATTTTCTGACTTCTCGTGCAATCCTCCCCATGTGATTACTTGCCTTGTCAATATAGCTCCAGGTATTGCATTTACTCCTTTACCTCTGGCAATGTCCCTGAGTTTTATACTGGGATTGAGTTCAGTGGCATCAGCAATCATTTGCTTGACTTTGGAGCAAATTTTTGATGAGCTATGTATAGGATGATTGTGAAGTGAATCACAGGCACCTTTTTGATGTCTTACAAAGGCAAATATCCACCGTCTGTGATCTGAAGCATCTTTAGGATACAGATATGCAAACTGAACAGGGCAAGGTGCTTTGTCATTACTTTTGACCAGCTTGAGGTTGTTGTGGATGCTACAGGGTCTTTGAGCTGATATTGGTGCAGCATAATCACATGATTCATCAGGACACACTTTAACACCATTACATGAAGCAATCCTATACATTAACGTTTCCGTTTTATCTGATAGTAAAACATCTACTTCTCTGTCCTTGTTCCATCCACTCTTAGATATCTGAATATCATCCCATAGGTAGTGTGGGTTAACAGTGCTTTGTGGAAGTTGAGTGCAGTCTGGAGTATAAAATGCTTTTTGCACTACAGCTGATGAAAAGACTCCAGGAAATTGATAATCACTTTTCTTCGTAATAGTTTCCCAGTTTTCTTCGTCTTCGATGAGTCTCTTTATGGTGGCTATTCCATGACTTCCCTTACCTGTGCGCAGAGTTTTCTTCTCTGATTTCATTTGTATTGGGAGTTGTGCTCTATTGGAGCTGCTACTAGATACAGATTCTGTACTTACTAGGTTATCTGTTGTGTTCATGGGTACCATAAATTTTTCGCCACTCTCTAGTAAAGTCTCTCCTTCGCTTGTCTTACAAATAATACCCTGAATCCCATAGTGCTGGCTTTGTTTGATAATTGATTTAAGTTCCTTCTTTACAACTCCAAGGACATGGCACTTTCGTATGAATAGCCGCCACCACTTTCCACTGTGACCCTGAGAATTTCCATATGATATGCATGATTTATTGTATGCATTAGTCCAAGCCAATCCACTTCCTCTTATCCACTGAGTAATCTTTAGCTCTCCTTTTGATCCTAGTGTTTGTACTGCATCATACAGAATTTCTAATTCTTCAGTAAGGTCATGATCAGCCTCTGTCGATTCTGCTGTAAGTTCACACACGTCACAACAATTAGGATGTTTTACCATATCCTTGATGTCTTCACCAGAGAGCTTTCGAAGACATAATCTTCGACACTGATTGACTATATTTGACATAACATACTTCCATGACTCTGAAAACTCATTTAGGACCCTTGAACAATGCTCCTGATTACCAAGGTGCCTTTTATCCATGCATTGCCATGATCTATATTTGTAGTACTATAAAAAAATGGGTGCTCTTGCCGGATTTCCATCCCTTCCTGCACGCCCGAGTTCCTGAGCCCAACTGCATATGTTCTCGGGAACGCCATAACGGATTATGTGGCGAATATTGGGCTTGTTGATACCCATTCCAAATGCACTAGTAGCCACCATAACACTAACATCTCCATTCCTCCATCTGTCAAAACTCTCATTTCTGGATCTGATATCCATTTCTCCATAGTATGCAACTGAATCAATGCCATAATTACTTAGTTCACTCATGATAGGTCCAACATCGTCAATAAAATCAGTATACACTATTGCACATTCATCACTCTGTAGCATTTCTGAAACTCTAGAAGCAAAATAGGAGAAGTCCTTTCTACGTGTTGATGAAGGAATTTCCTCACAAGCAAGCATTATATTTGGACGATCAATACTCCCTTTGCTAATTGTAGGGTTTCTAAGCAAATAATGTATGCTTTCTTCCACAGCTGGAGGAGCTGTAGCTGTCAAACACAAGAAATGGAGTTGAGGGAAAGTCGTGCTTCAGTGATTCTAATGTCTTATAGGCTGGTCTAAATTCTTGCCAATAATGAAACAAGTGAGCTTCATCAAGTGCAATTAAGCAAACTCTGTTTTCATCAATTAGTTGTTGTATTTTAGCCTTCTTATCTGCTTTTGCTATCCATTCAGGTGTCACCAGCACTATACTTAGCTACATCACTGTCTCCAGAAAGAACATGTTCTTCCAACTGAAGGTCTAGTTGAGCAGAGCCAAGATATGCAGCCTTGATCCCATAATATATGTTTCACAATTCTTAACATGATCCTGCATAAGACTTATCGTGGGAGCGATGACTACTGAGATTTTGTTCTGATGTACTGCAGGAAATTGAAAACACATTGATTTACCGCTCCCGGTAGGTTGAACTACTAAGCAATCCTGACCAGCTAAGAGAGCTGTGATAACTTCCTTCTGATATTTTCTGAACCTTGTCAAATTAAACTTTTCTGCAAGAGTCATAATCATGGAGGCTTCCATAAATGCTTGACTGGTATTAGGTGAGTCAGTGATATCATTATCATCCCAAGGATCATCACTCAGTCTATCAGTGTGGCCAGTACTTATTATTGGTTCAGGAAGGGAAGCGGACTGTGACATATTTGATGGAGGTTCTACAAGGTCGCTGCTAATGTTAAAATTGCTACCAATAGGTACTGGATTATGTGAAGAACGTGAGGGGTGTTTATGAGCACTTTTACAACAATCATTGCAATACACTTTACCCTGGCAATCACTGCAGGTGAACGCACCATCCTCGTAACATATGTCACAATGACCAGTTCCACCACGTAAACCAAGTGATAACTCAAGGGAACATCCATTAGGGATTGATGAAATATTTCCCTTATTTAACAGGCGACTCTGATAATATAGTTTTTGGGCCTCCAGTGGAATTCCCATCTTTGCATGTATTTGATATTTCAAGCCTACGATCTTACCATCAAAGAAGTGCACAGCAAAGTCACCATTGGGATACTTCACGTACACATATCTTCCATGTGATCCTGTTAATGTTTATTGACACTTAAATTATGTTAAGACTTAGTAGTTTATAATTTTGACGTACCGTCACTTTCACGAGGACACCTTTTCAATTTGGCACCAAATCTATCTTTATTTACCCGCCTGTAGCTGTAAAAATTAATAATAATTATTGTATTAACTGAAACAATGCGATTATTTACCAGATCTTGTATTGATGCAGATCTGAATCAGTTAATACTCTTTTTGGCTTTATAGTTTCATTAGTGATCATTAGGAAAATTCCAGATATTGTTGTCATTAGTGATGAGAAACGAATGGAATATGATCCAATAATTATCATGGTTGCACTGAATGGTAACAATGAATCGATCCATAGAAAGAAACCAAGAGAGAAGGCCCATGTAATCAATGAGGTAAGTGATGGAAGACTAAGCCTACACTTATTTTTCAAAAGAGAGGTAATAGTAATGAAGCTGTACATAAAATTGAAACACAAAGCTACGATAGCATACCATTACTGCTTGTAGATTCCACATGTTCCTTAATAGGAAATCGAAGGGGGTTGATTTCCTTCACACATTGCCAGCAAATGTACCACACCCCATTTAGTATAATGATGTTCAGGATAACCCAAGATATGATTAGAGATAGAATGAGAAGTAAAGTGGAAATGAAAGGGATGGGGTGCAGAAATAAGGCAGCAGATTCTAGGGGATGGCAACCACTGAGCTTGTTCCAATTCAGAAGGGGCTGGTTTAGTAGAGAAGAAGCTTGACTAGCACCAAACGAATACTCACTCAAACAGATACGGTAAGGTTCAATAATGACACTCCATCCATGTATGACTTTCATGTATGGCCGCTCAACCACGTAATGAATTGAATGGAGGAGTGAATCATGACTCTTAGTCGGTGGCACACTGTTTTTCCAGGAAGTTGTTTCAGCTCCTCTCTGCAAGAATTTCGGACAATTCGTAGCGCTGAAAAGCACTGGTAGGAACAGAAACACGAAGAGAGCTCTCATACTCGAAAACCTCGTTCACAAATGAAGATCTGTGGTCGCAGACCCGCCAAACACCTCGATTTTAGCGCAATTGTTCTGAGCATGCGCACTTGCGCGTGTGCATGCGTGCGCATGCGCGATTATCATCATAATGATTCAGGCATTTGAACAATGTTTCACATAAATCTTTCCTTTAGTATTAACTAGTGGTATCTATAAGAGGAGAATTTATGCAAGATAATTTAAATTTAAGAAAAATCCCCTAGTCACTTTTATATAGAACTGAAATAATGATATTCATAGATAATTAAACATCAAATTTCAGGTTTTACTCTGTAGATGTGCTTTGCATAATTCCTTCCCATAATAAGTATATCTATGCTGTTATATATTATCCAGGATTTATGCAAAATGTGCCTTGCATAATTCTATCCCTAGAGTAACCCAAGGTGAGTTTTGCATAATTCCTCTCCTAGAGTAACTCAAGGGAATGCTTGCATAATTCAATCCCTAGAGTAACCCATGGATTTTTTCATTATTTTATGCAAAAAAGTATAGGATCGTCACCCGGGGAGCTAGTATTATGATAGCTTGTTTTTAGTAAATGTAACAGGCACCGTGACCAATAGAACTACCCAGACAGTGCCAGGGATATAGGATTCAAGGCTATTAATAATAATATGGCATGGCAAAAGGCTGAGCAACAACTTAAATAGGCACTATATTTATACTGTAGTACAGCAGACTCGGTATTCTGTCTGTGCTGGAAGTAGCAGTAGATCTAGATCTATAGCTCTACTATCAGCATATGCTCTGTGGCGTTTGCCTCTCTATCATTCTCCGAGTCTACATCCCTCACCTATTCTTCTCTCTCACTTTTCCGACTCTGCTCAAGCTGAGCTGCATAGTGCACGCACAAATAAGTTGCTGTGGTACTGGTACAGGGTCGTTAGTCATAGTTGCCCGTTCCACTATTCCAATATTTCATTCCACCGGTCCACTGTTCCATTCCACCGTTCCACGTTCCAGTGAATCTAGACTCCCAACGGGAGGTGTTTTCTTTCGTCATTAATTTTTATCCCACGATGCAGGTCATGCGCGAATTTGCGCATGCGCACTATAGTATGACGTATAATAATTATTATGCAAACCGTGTTTTGCTTACATCACCATTATTGTGGATCTATGGTGCTATAATGAAACGACGTTTATGATAAACAGAGTCATAAAGCAAAAGTTGAACCCATCACCTGGACTAGCAAGGTCATAGCATTAGCTAATGAAGAGTGCAATCTTGCTTTTAACTGTGTTTCTCTTTTGTATACTACAAGGTAGGCCGTCATGCACAATGCAGTATAATGCCAGTCAGCTATAGCTATATACTAGCTAGCTGCACAAGAAGCATATTCGCCAATTTAATATGCTCATGCAGGTTCACCCTTTCTCACTGCAAGAGAAGGTGATTGTATTTGTCCTGGACATGAGGTGGTGTTTGAGTGCACTACCACTGGTGGAGTAGCCACAGTGTGGCGGGGAAGTATCTTTAACTGTGCAGGAATGACTAATTCCATATTCCTGCGCCATAGTCAATTCAGCAACATTGAAACAGTTGTTGGGGTTTGTAATGATGGCATTATCAAAGCCCACGGAATAAGTGTAAACGGAAACAACTACACTTCTCAGCTCAACATTACAATTGATGAGAGTATGCTTGGTCAAACAATCGAATGTGCTCATGATGATGGAAGAAGTGAGAATGTGATAGGTCAAAAAGTATTAACACTAGATGAAGGTATATAAATGGTTATTACGCTACAGTATTATTAATTAAGTCTGTATCATTGCCAAAATCTTTAATCACAGATTCCCTGAACCTTTCCAGTCACACCCACCTTTCAGAAGTTTGTCCAAACAAGATGACATTTACCTGGGGTCCAGTAGCCAACCTGTGTCCCTCTCTACTCTACCAAATTGAGACTAACTGTGGAATAGTATGCCCTGAGAATACAACTACTGCTACCATCACATGCTTAATAGTCACAACAATTGACAGCAATGAGTGTTCATTTGCTGTTTATGCCAGTACAATATGTGGAAGCAACAGAACAATCGTGGGAACAGAATCGTCTATTCCTTTGAGATTAAGCCTTAGTGGTAAAATTTGATCTAGTATTTGGTAGCATTTTGTCTTATAATGTTAATTTGATTGATTGTTTGAACTTACCTTTAGTTCCAGGTGCACCAGTTGTACAAGTTATTCCCTACTATTCTCATAGTAACCAACACTTAGTCTTTATTCACACTACCTTCAATAAAACGGTACCGTCTTCTGTGCTGTGATTACTGGTCTGGAAAGCATGATTAATTTTTGTTCGGTTATTCATGTAGGAGAATTTCACAATAACAGACAACATTGATGGATCTGCCACCACGTACACCATAAACTACCGTGATATTGTCACCAATAAGATCTGCAGCTCAGTCCTTATCCCTGCTTTTTTATGTGAAGAAGGCACTTGCACTCACATGTTCAAAATTTCTACCTCGCTATGTCCTCCGTTCACTGTTATTAATATCACTGTGTTTGCTACTAATGTACTTGGGAATGGATCCACATCAATACCCAGGATAATAGGTAACAGCTTGGTTTGTCACTATTAAGAGAATTGGATGCAAACACTTTATTATAGCAAAGTCAGATGAGAGAAAGCTGGTTGATATAGTTACATCAAGCTCTTGACAATGTATGCAAATCCCACTAGTGCAATTAGAGGCTGGGATTGTCTAGATCTGTGAGCCACACATGATCGATCCCACTGGGGAAAGTAGCTATAGAGTATGTTGTATACAATGTAATTGAAGTATTAATGGTGTCTCCATGCAATGATTGTATTACCTGAACGTTATTGACATTAACAATAATAATAGTATTATTATTATCGTGCTATATAACTTAGTGCTGTAAAATTAGTTATGATCCTGTTTAAAAGTATCGTAAACTATACTATAGAAGCATTGTTATAATATCATAAAAGGCTTAATAATATTACTCTTGAACAATTAGGCATTAATATTATAGGTGCAAAATGCAGTCATTCTCATATGGACGTGGATTTCACCAAGAACATTATTTGTTGTGTGCTTATTAAGAGTTACACAGTTGATAATAACATATCATGCATCATTCAAGCTATTAAGCAAGGGAATTGTAGCAGCTACAAAGTGGAAAGTCCCAATGAAGTATCCAGCAATGTAAGCGTTGCTCACCTACCACATGACCAAATACTCTGCTTTGTAGCAGAAGCCAAGATTTTAACATCAACTGTAATACTCATGGGAAGCTTTAGCACGTCAACAGGTTGTAATCACATGCCTGTACTCAACTCTATTAATTTTATCTTGCTTTGTTTACTACAGAAGCTACCGGGGGTATTCATCAACAAACCACTACTATTTTGTCCGCAATTGCTGTTCTAATAGCTGTATTTACTATAATCATTATTTGTGTCATAGTGGTGTATAAGAGAAAGCAAGCGAGAAAAAACATAGTAAAGTAAGTTAATGTCATAATTCTGATCTGATAATAATATTTTAATCACTGCATGACCCTATTATTTTCAGCCACATTCCTGGACAAAAAGCTACATCTAAATTAGTGCTAAATAAATTTAAGGTTACCGTAATTGTTTTAATAGTATACATAAATTGTTTTGTGTGCATGCAGGTTTGCTTTTGCGGCTGTATTAAAGTATCAACTGAGGTGAAATAGTTATTGTATAATAATAGTGTATATGTGTACACTACTACCTAGCAAGTGAAATATGCACATATATATACATTATAATATTTATTATGTAGGATATGAATCAGAGAGAAGTGGTATATGCTGACGTCCATGTGGTAACAGCTGAATTCCGTACAGTGGAGATGGTTCTAGACGATGATCGAGTCGAGTATGCAGAACTGAATCATAACATCAAAACTACAGCTTCAAAGGCTGTTTCTCGAAATCCTAAAAAAGATGAAGCTACTACTGAAAACCATAGTAATTTCATGGATTAAAAATCTTAAGCTCATCTGTGGTTATACGTAATTAAGGTTTATTTTGCAGGTCATATGACGTCATGTAATTTGGATAATCTATTAATCCAATTGCGTTCTGAAGTGACTCCTTATTGGTTTCAGTTTGGCACTGCTATTGGGATGGATGAAGCCACTCTGGAAGAGTATTCCAAGTATCCCCCAGAACAATGCTTAATTGAGGTGATCGATTTCTGGATAAGAATTCATGACAATAAACCAACATGGAGAGCAGTTGCAGATGTGTTAAAGGAAATTAAACTGAACAAGCTAGCAGAGGACATTTTGAAAGTGTATGAAACAGGTACTAGCTTTTTCTCATTTGCTAGTAGCAATCAGTACGTTTGAGACAATATTATAATTTTGTCATGCAGGAAAGTTACCAATTGAAGTATCGGATATGGATACCGTGACTGTTCCTCAACCATCTGCCTATGAAGAAGATGAAGAAACACCCCCTCCACTTCCTCCAAAAGCGTAATTGGATCTCTATTGCATATTCATTCATTGCCTTAATCATTGTATTGTAAACTAAGCAGTCATTGCTAGCTAGATCGTATATGCTATATATGGCTATAGTCATGATCATAGGCTAGTCAAAATTAGTTAGAAATAAAAAATGCACGTTCCTATGTTATCTCACATAAATTAAGTATTGGTTAAAACCTGGATACTCTATGAGCTATATAATAATTATGGTCAATGCACATAATAGTATTATTATTATTGTACAGCTAATCATCATGTATTTATTAAGACTTAATTTTAGTTTGTATACACATGTCAACTCTGCATGTGGGTTTACAGATCAGATTAGGAATTAGCTGTGAAAATAATATATTATTTTCCAAGCATTGCAACATGCACTACATATTTTATTTATGCTGATGCTTATTTTCCCAACTATCAGTATAGGCTAACATTATGATGGTACTAGCTAAATACATCTTGAGAAGTGTCGGCACATAAAGAAACTTTTCCCAATGGGCAACATAGCATGGCTGGCGTCAACACTCTGATATTTTCCATTTTACTCAATCAGTACATATACAAAATTGGTCCATGCTGAAACTAAACAGTTACTATAGTTGCAAGATAATAATATTGAATCATATACTTGCATGACACTCAATAATACTCAATGTTATGACAATCATGGGACAGTTATTATAGCTAACACACATGTCATGATATCATGATCATAGAGGAAGGATAATGATATAAATCACTTGAGAATACATTTTGGTACACATGTGCACCAATGGGTAAAGCTGGTACAAGTATATATATATATACTAGACTAGAGATAAAAAATACACCACCTCAAGAATTAGCTATAATTATTTAGAATTTTACTGCCACTTTCCTGTAATCTGATTAGTCAATAGGAGATAACTAAGTAGCTTAGTTACTTGTAGGTTTTACTTACTCTACTTACTTGTAAATTTTACTTAGTTACTTGTAAATTTTGGCCAATAAGATCCATGGTATTATGAGAGCTCCAAGGCAAATAACTGTACTACTATAGCAACAGTTGTAAAACTATAAACAACTTAGCTCACCTTGGCCAATGGGATCCACAGAATAGTATCCATTTAAGATCCGGAATATATTTTTTCCAGATTCTGTAAAAATTAATGAACCAAGGGTAGCTTAGGATCTAAGCTACTTGTATCTAAGCAACCCTTGGCTTAGGATCTAAGCCAACCTCCGCTTAGGATCTATATAATCCACTCTCCGCTTAGCTATTTTCATCTTAGAATCTAAGCCAGTGCCATCAGCTTAGGATCTAAGCCACTCGCATCTAAGCCACCCTCGGCATAGAATCTAAGCCAACCTCAGCTTAGGATCTAAGCCACTAGCTAAGTGTCTAAACCAACCTTGGTTTAGAATCTAAGCCACCAGTATCTAAGCACCTCTAGCTTAGTATCTAAGCCACCCTCCACTTAATATAGCCATTCTCAGCTTAGCATTTAAGCCTGACTCACTGCCATCTGCTTAGAGACTAAGCCAACCTCGGCTTAGGATCTAAGCCACCATCAAGCCAGCGCCATCAGTAGGATGTAAGCTACCCTCTGCTTAGGATCTAAATCAAACATGACTTAGGAATTACAGCTTAGGATCTAAGCCAGCACTGATGTTGGCACAATAGCTTACCCTATAAGCCACAAACTACTTGAGCAAAACCACTAGCCTACTTGAGATACAAGCCACGTGGTCAGCAGCTCACCACCCAGACCATTAATTAAGGTATGTACATCAGTGTACCTGAGCACTATTGTTACATTGTATGTTGTTGACTTCTATGCAGGGATTCTGACATCAACTAGTGAACTATTAATATCATTCTTATCTTCACATAAACTATTATTATGAGACAATTTTTAAAATTTGTCACAAATCAGCTTCATCTTGTATCAATCCATTTTTTTTTGTTCATTTGCATTAAATTTACTATAATGTATTTTCAATTGCAAGTTATGAAATCTTTCTTGAAATAATGCAGTCAACTGGCAATGCATGATGATATAAATAGGGACAATTTATAATAATATGATATCTACCATAATAATTGTAATAATTATTAAAACTTTGCAAGATCTATTGTGTTGGATGATGCTAATCATTAACTATATAGAAATATAGAGGATTTTGAGTGTAGCTACTCCAGTACAGCTAGTACACACCTTGTTACGGTAGCTTTTTTGGTCTCATTTATACACCCCACACTTTCTATGTACCAAAATTAGACCAGTATCTTTGTTCTTGTGTCTATAACCATATTCTAGAGTGGTGTAAACAGTAGGCATGGATTGGTGTGTGTGTGAGGATGAGCATTTTGTGTGTACTTCATGTCAATCGATACAGTACACATTTTGTAGCTTTCTTGGTCTCACTTGTGCACCCCACACTTTCTAAGTACCAAGTACCAAGCCAGTACCCTTGTTCTTGTGTTTATATTCATAATCTAGAGTGATGCAAACAGTGGACATGGCATTGGTGACTTCTGTGTGTGCATGCATGTGTACTAAGAAATATTCACAGCAATCTGCTAATTATATTCATAATCTAGAGTGATGCAAACAGTGGACATGGCATTGGTGACTTCTGTGTGTGCATGCATGTGTACTAAGAAATATTCACAGCAATCTGCTTATTAGCTCTAAATCAGGGGCGGAGAAATAGGGGGGGCAGGGGGGGCTTCAGCCCCCCCACTTTGGAAACAAGGGGGGCTGAGCCCCCCCATTTTATCACATACCCATGCTATAAAATTATAGCAACATAGTTCTGTCATAATTCTAGATGTTTGCAAAAGAGTGCTCGAATAAAAATTGCTACTAATTCACTCCCAAAACTGCTGCCAGAATGCATCAGAAACACTCTCAGAGAGTCGAAATTTCCAAAATTTTCTGGGGGAGCATGCCCCCAGACCCCCCTAGGTGGGCTGTGGGCATATGCCCACAGCCTAACTGTTGTCACAGTACAGAGCCAAAGGTCTGAGCCCCCCCACTTCTGCTACCTATTCTCCGCCCTTGTAAATTCTTAACACACCATCCCTGAAGTTCCAAACTTGATCAGCACCTTTATCTTGATGTTCATAATCATATTTCTGAGTTTCGTCGATTCGCGATGTGGTCTGATGTAACAGGGTAGTCGTATCAAATTCACGTATACACCTCTCTTTTACAGATGTACACTAGTTTTTGTCCTTACTGCTCGGGTGTCATAGCTTGGGGCCATCAGGATATTAAATACTGTAGATCCCTTGTCCTCGGTGTCTAACTATTGTGTATACACTTGTCGATCATGACCTGGGTCAGTTTCAATCAGAAAGGTGTGCATACAATTTCCCTATAACTATCCAAGATTGTTCTGGCCAGGGTCGACAGGTTACCACTGGACGATATAGGAAGTGTGTAGGATAGGGTAATTTCCACATAATTATTATTATTTTGCCATACAATCATGTGTATAGCTAGAAATGTCTTGACATTGTATTAATTGATAGGGGTGACATAGGGAATTTAGCTACACTGGGTCGAAGTACAACTAGCTAATCACTTATTGGTGATAAAATGAACAAGCTGCTTGTGTTAGCGCCTTACGCCTTGCAAATTTGTGCTCTAGAAAGTATATTCTAGGCATTGTAGTCATTGCATTGGGTGTGGTGTGGGTGGAGTTTTAATTAATGATGGGCGGATCTAGTGGGTGTGGTCTATGCTGCTCTAGAAAATGGTTTGAGCCTATGCACATCAGAAAAATTGCTTTAATTGGAGTAGCTATAGGGCACTGAGAATTGATACCGGTAATCAAGCGGCTATATATATGGCGGGCTATCCCCACCCCATTTTTGGGCGGTCTGAGGGCATGCTCCCCCAGAAAAATTTGGATTTTAACATGGAGTGATTCTGGTGCATTCAGGGGGCTGCCCCCTCAATCCCCAGTGAAATCCCACTGCCCTGGGTAATTTTTATATAATATATATAATTATATAGCTAGCTATAGCGGTAACAAAGACTTGCTTCCATGCGAACTAATTATAAAAGTTTGCAACAGTCTTCACCGTAATTTTATCATTTAGCTAATGTTCATCATAGGTTTTATCATAATTATAGCTATTGATTCATTGGCCTAATGTTTTTGCCGTATTTTAGTATTAATTGGGATTCAGGATAAAAATTAGCTGAAAAATCTATTATTGATCATTATAGCTAATGATCACTTTTCTGGCTTAGGAACAACTTCTTAAACCTTTAACCTGTCGCCAACAAAGAGGGTGTATCCAGCACTTGAGGTGATGATGACCTTTACCATATTTTGCTGTGTTGGTGTCAGTCCGAATCCACATCTCACTAGACTAAGTAGAAAATTAATGGTATCCTCCTCCCCATTCAGATCGGGGATTCTGGGAGGCTACTACCTATTTATATAGTAGCTACCACGGCCATTTCACTAAGTTGTAGCTAACACATGTACAACCAAACATTTAACCAATGAATTCATAATAAATAGCTACTGCAGAATCTTGAGAACTTGTATTGATGAGAAGCCAAGAAGAAATCCATTACAAGCGTAAATAATAATTATTACATTCAGGACGCATGCGCTGTTACAGTATCTACTTCCGCCAGCGTATATTATATAGCTACAACTCGAAGACCGGCACTGCGCCATTTTGCTATAGCTACAAATTAACAATAATTATTATTATCTAGCTACACAATATCAGTTGTATTTCAGTAGCTATCAGGGCCTAATGATGGAATTTAGCTAGCTATTGCTTGAGTTTGTTTTCAATGCTCTTGAGAAGCTTTGTCTCTTTGGCCGACATGTCCTTCACTGTGCTCACCACTTTCTTGTGCACTTCGTCCATCTTGGTCAATGTCTTGTTCTTTAGTTTATCCATCTTGACAGCCATCCAGGTCTGTATGACCTTTATCTCGTCACGAAGCCCAGCTACCTCACTGTGGATACTGTAGGCATACCAAGCAAAAACAGCTACTATAGCAACGATGACAGAGAAGACGAGGAACCGCTTCATGGAGGAATCACGCCGCTGCTTTCCTTCTTTAATGAGTGCCTCTAATTGCTGTTTAATTTCATCCCAATCTTTAGCTGCATCGGTGGTTGGCTTATCCTTGAGACTACTGGTTTGTTCTGATACATCTTTGGGAAGCTCAGATGTGTCTTGCTCTTGAGTAGATTGTTCAGAAAGGATGCTCGGATCTGAATTAGTTTCTGCCATTCTTTAATTCACTCAACTATAGCTAGCTAGCTGTGGACAATGTGCACGATGACTCAATGAATGGATGGTTGCCTTTTGTTTATTTTCGTGGTCTGCATGACCTATTCCCAATTCAACGTAACATTGTGTGTCTTTCTCTGATTGGTCAATTCATGTACATGTTTGTAGTACTCTGAAATGTAATTGGGGAGTACCCTGCTAATAATTGTGGTGAAAGTGAAGCAACCACAAATGCAACACAGTTTCATGAAGGTGGTTGAAACACAGGGCTTGAAATAACATTATAATAGCTATATACATGTACACATGTTTATTGTAGTTACCAGAGCATTGCTAGGATAAACTTTAATGTAATTAGGGGGCTTGTCTGAAGTCCTTGTGGAAAAATTGACGTTAAGGGGGGAGGGGTCTTAGTCCATGATATTAATTTTTACTACTGCATTAATATTATGAGCACTAGCAGACTTTAAATTTAATGTGATTGTAGCTACATTCTTGTGGTTGAATAAGTGCCTCATGTGTCAACATTTGCATGTTAGTGACAGCTATGTTAAGCACTTAGTACATAGCAGTGTATATAGCTACAGGCAAGCAAGCAACTGTCAAGAAACACATGCAGGTATGCCATGTCGGAATACATAGCATTGTAGACTAAATGGAACAGAATCAGACTTTCAGTGTTGAATCTTGCCTGAAATGCTTGTGGTCATGTTCCAGTAGCTACATCAAAATGCATTTCCAATAGTAACGACCCTTACCAATGGGTGTGGCGCGCGAGACTATGCACCGCCCAGTCCTTCACAACAAAGCACTTTGCACTCTGACCCACAATGTCCATGGAGGAACCTGCTCATGCTGCTGCCGAGTGGCTCCTTCTTCTTCGCAGTAAGAAGAGGCTGGACCGCGAGAACGGTCTCAGCAAACTAAAATTGTTACTGCAGGACGTCCAAGATGACAACATCGTCTCTATCGAAGCTAAACTATTGGAGTTGGTTCTCTCTCTGGTCTCCCCGTGGGAGGAGAGACATGGAGGCCTACTCGCTGCGGGGATAGTGATACAGACTGGTGCAGCCTCACAACATTTCTGTGATAAAATCAAAGGAGAAATTCCACTGTTTCTTGAAGATCCCGAATCTCGAATTAGAATAGGAGCAGGTATGATATTAAATTTTAACTGGGTCCAGGTTTTGTAGCGTGATCATGAAAACAATTCCTTGTGATTGTGATTAAGTGGGTTCTTCAATAGTGATGCGGGTGGTGTATAATAATTTATTATTCTTTAGTGGAAGCACTGTCCGCTCAACTCCTATTTATACTGACTAGCCAGTTACTAGTCGCGTGCCCAGCCCCCTTTCACACACACGGAGAGAAGGGGTCTGGCCAAACGTGTATAGGACCCATGTTGCCTGTGGAACGTACAGTGCGCGCCAATCAGATGCACGGATCAAGTCACATTACTGCATGAACAGAATGCACATTAATGATTATGCGCGTGTGTGTTCGTATGAAATATACATGTACCATCGGTATCCAAAGGAATGTTAATTTATTCACATTTCTTATTCACGCACACCATAAATACGTGACGTCATACATTCCTTGGCGACACGGGCCCTGGGCAAGAGAGTAGATTTTTTTCTAGCTTTGCATACAGACTTATTTTGACCTACTATTAATAGAAATAGTGCTTTTAGCTGCAGTATGAATGTGTAAAGCATGAAAGAAAGACCGCTCCGTAACAGAAGCTATGACGAACAATGACGTCGAACTAACATCACGTGCACCATACATAGCAATACAAGCGATCAAAAATCGCGAGATCGAAGGCTATAGATAAGATGAGGTAAGTTTCTGAAGGTGGAGAATCGCTCTCGTATGTCTAGTTCTACACAATATTATCGTAGGTAGCTAATACGAGCAACCGTCAGACCGCCTAGTGAAGCGGTAACTATCAACCCCACAAAAATATTTCGGAGCTTTAAAAAAGGCTTGTGGGCTGTCTATTGTTACCATCTTACAATGTACCTCGCTTGGACGCCTTAGAAGCGAAGGGATCCACGCGTTCAACGCTAAAACTCTGTTTTCGCTACCTTCTCGTTCTTAGATCGCCAGTGGGCGTGGTCAATGAAAACATCACTATTGTGCACGTGCGTTTGGTACTACGTCATCAAGGCGGACTTCGACCCGTCTGAAGCAACCGGCGGAAATGTTTGCTTCCGGATTCGGCGCTCCCTGCAAAATATTCGCAGTTCCACAGATGCACTAGAATTATTAATGCATTAGGATGCATAGAATACAATATTGACTCTTAACTATGATATTCATGCAAAATTCACAACCTAACGTAAATGTACCAAATTTTCACTAAAATTTGACTATTATGGTTAATATCTCCAAGGCAGTTTGTAGTTAAGGCATCAAATTTGGTACAGAAGTACAACTCAATGGTACCTACCAGCAGGCCAAATCAAGGTTCTTAACTACAAGTGAAACTCAAGAATCACAACCTAACCTAACATAAAAATGCACAATTTTCGGACATTTTCCTCTCTAGATCCCAGACAAAAGTTCATTACACTCCATAATTTGACATGTAGATAGTCCAATCATTGACCTAACTGTGTACAAAATTGAAACTGAATACATGCAAGATTCACATGTAAAATCTGCAGAAACCACACAATGGTCAAAATCTACTCTCTTGCCTGGTAGCACTGTAGTCTAAGAGCTCTATACCCCGTGTGCTGCATCTACAGTACCTGTACAGATATGAGAACTAGCAGTATGCCTATTGACGACCTTTACCTACATATTATACTAGCTATGATATTACATGTACATGAGTTATTCACTCATTTGCTGCTGCAGGAGAAGTTCTGGGCCATCTATGCTCTGCAAACGGCCCAGAAGTATACAAGGAGCTGGAGCCAATGCTGATCAGTGGCATCAAAGACAACCTAGAGAGAGACCAGGACCTCATCACTGAGCATCCCCAACTGATGGAGAAGTTATCCGGCAGACAATCTCCCGATCCAACGGAGATAGAGAGGGTATAGTAATTATAATACAGTGTATTCGTAACTCCCTTATTTACTTATGGGTTTTTTGTTCTCACAGCCGAGATCCCCAAGTGCTGCACAAATATTTCATGATACAGCTGGGTGGAAGTCACTGGAGACATACATGCTGTAAGTCACAAAACTTTATGTTTTTTTAAAGAGTAAGTTATAACACCACCCACATGCATCACCCCTGCATTTCAATACTTTTATGCTGTATCCTCCCCTCCTGCCCCCCTAATTACTCTACTATTTACCGCACAGTCGTGCTTATTTATAGGTTTAATTTTCGTGGTTAGTTGCTTATCAGTGAAAATCACGAAAATTGGATCCCTCAAAACTTTCCCACTCTGTGATACATGTATGTGGTACATGTATGTCTTTGTGTCTAAGATTAAATTTTGTACATTGTCCTGTTCACACATGTACTACCATCAGAGCTTTGCAGAGTGCTGTGGCTGGTTGTGGGTCAAAGTTCGAGCCGTTCATTACTACAGACCTGCTTCAGCTCATCTTCACGTCACTGGGCCATGCCAATCGCTTTGTAAGAGAGACTGGTTTCAAAGTGATCTCTGCCATCGTGAAATGCCCGGGTCTGTCTGAAGCAACCACCACCGCTCACTGGCCGGTTGTAGCAGAGAACCTAGCAAGAGGGCTCGCAGACAACTGGAGCCAGGTACATTATTATAATCATGTACATGTGCATATACAATACCGTAGTGTCCCGGGTAGGTGCCCATGGGCGCTTAAACATAATTCGTGAATTTGGCCCACATGGGTGCTTAGATGGGATCAAAATTCCATACGTTTGTATAGAAACTGCTACATTGACATACATGTATACACTGAACAACAGATAAAGCAATCTATTTGTCTATTGTCTGTTATTGTCAGCATTAATTTCTCCTGATTGTCGTCTAAATCATCTGTACAATATTACGTACGTGATAACATTATTGCGATGATGGTCTCACATTGTGCTTTGCATACATGTACATGCCCTTTAGGTACGTATGTCAGCATCAGTGGCAACTCGGGAGTTTTTGCTTCACCTCAACCCCAAAGAAGCCAAAGAGGCTTTCTACCCATTGTTGCTGCCTGCCATGTGCCTCAACAGGTAGGTCCTACATTAGATTGTACATGAACTTGTAAGAATTTCATCAAGTGGGGGGGGGGGGGGGGGGGGGGGGGGGGGGGGGGTTCATTGTGGGGCTAAGGGGTCTGCCATGTTTGCCTGGAAGTCCACACCACCACCACTGCATGGCCAAACTGAGAACGGCTCACTCAACTTTTTGACCACTGCTTAGCTTGTACATGATTTAGAAACCTCCTGGTTCCACATCGCACCATCAATATTCATGATAGAAATCATTACTTTTTGTGTATAGTGTTAGTAATAATTATTATACACTACACGCACTCACAGATACTATGTTGCTGAGGGAGTGAGGTTGTACTCGCAGGAGTCGTGGCGAATCGTCACTGACAACAGAGGGGTGGAGTTGGTAGGGCAGTACATTAAGAATGTTGTGGATTTCTACATCTCCCAGAGCCAGGCGGCCAACCATGCTGTGAGGGAGGCAGCATGCTCATGCATTGCTGAGCTAGGCACAAAGGTAATAATGAAGAAGATACCGTATAGTTGGAAATATCGCAGTTTGGCGGTTTATATCGCAGCTGCCAAATAAAACTTGCATATACCGTAGAATCCCGCGATCACACCCCCCCCCCCTGCATTTTTAGGTCAAGTTCCTGCATAGGTAGTTTTGTCTCGCGTATAAGCCCCCCCTCCCTGACTGTAAAATGGAGTCCATAAGTCAATAAAAACAGTAGCTACAGCTAGCAAACTAGCTATTTGTGTCACATTATGCCTTACTTTGTTGTTTTTTCTCGAGTTTTGCCCACCAAACAGCCAGAGAAAGTACAGATTGCGCGCCCATCTGGCATTCTATGGTCGGTAATGGTCGTCACACGGAAATGTAAGGATCACGCATATAAGCCCCCTCCCAACTTTTGCCCAATTCTAGCATACACAGGGGGGGGGGCACAATAGCGGGATTCTACGGTATACGTATGGCGATCCCATACCGAACCGCCAAATTTAAATCCACTAATATTCTTGCAATAGTGATTTGGGCTCAACCGCCACATTTAATTCCTGCCAATATTTCGATCCAGCTATACGTTACATTAGTTTATCATTTATGTAGTCTAAGAGCAACTATTTGAAATCACATGAAAAGTTGAATAAATTTTAATGATTCAAATACTGCCTTAGAGAAGTTTAAACTGCTGTTTTCTACATGTATTTTCAGTACAAGCCCCACCCCTACATGTACATGTACATGTACATGTAGTACCCCTCATAATGCACTGTTATTCTTCTACTCTACTGTAGGTGTCAAAGGATAGACTTCGTCCATACATCAATCAGCTAGTGGATGTGCTTTTGGAGTGTTTCAAGGATGACAGTTGGCCTGTCAGAGATGGTGAGAGTTGGCAGTAGCTTTACACTTTTCTGTAATGAAGAATTCATATGACATGTACATGTGCATGCCTTGGCTGCTTGCTGCTGACTAATGCATGCAATTCCACCAGTTTTATTATGTCTTATCTGCAAGGCTTGCGTGTGTTCCAACCACTGTCAACCGTTATATTATGTACTTGTACTTGGTTGATTATTCTCTCCTGTTTTCATCTCCAGCTGCCTGTCTTGCTTGTGGTAACTTTGTTGCCTGCTACCCGGAAGAGTGCAAGTAAGAGTATGAGGACAGTAATATGTACTACTGTGTTTATGCTTTTAATGTGTTATTCAGGAAATCATTGGATGAACTCTTTCCACTTTTCTTTTCAAACCTTGAAGATTCCATCCCCTCCGTCAGACAAGGTGGAGCTGTGGCCATTGCCAACGTTATCAGAGCTTATGGTGTGTAATAGCTGCCATGCTATTAAAATTTTATTACCGTATTTTTCTAAAAATTCGGTATGAAAATAATAATATTGCTTTAGCTTCGCCGAATTTTTAGAGGTTAATATTCAACATTCTGTCTGCTTGCACATTCTATTCCCGTTTATAGCATATACGCATGACGACCTTTGCCGTAAATTAGAGACTATTTTCAATTATTCGGTAAAGGGTGCCAAATAATTAGAAAGGCCGAATTTTAGAAGAAATATGGTACATGTATGTGGCCTAGCTACATGTGCCTTGGTATCACAAAAATTGGTGCACAAAATTTTCGCCAATGCAGAAAGGTCGCCATATCCTCTACCTTAGGACAAAAAATTAGCATGATAAAATTTTCACGAATGAGAGCAGATGGCAAAATTGGCGAAAATTTTTTCTGGTGAAAATTTATGTCTATAATAATTATCATAAGACTTACATGTACAGTAATAGTTTAATTTTGTTTCCTTGACTACCATTCTTTAGGTGCTGAAGTGGAAGATAAAGTGTTTAATGTTTTAAAAGAAAGATTACCACTTTGTGCAAGCCAGCCTGCATCTACTACTGGAGAAATGTCAGTTTATAAGAAAGTGTGGTACAGTACATAATAATATCGTTAACGTTAGGAGATACAGAATTGTGTGTTTTTGGAGCAACCCACAGAAATGTTAAATTAATTTTAGCAGCAGCAATAATAGTTACCTTCTGGTACTCTTGCTCTTAGCCTTGCAAATATGAATACGTATTCCCTTTCTTTTCCACCACTCAGGCATCCGAGTATCGATCCCAGTCCCGCTGTGTTTGGAGTTGTTCGTAGAGTTGAGGAAAGCTTTGATGCCGCCCACACAGATCAGCAAATGTATTCATGTGGTTCTCTTGCTCCTAAGATGAGGCGTGGAGGATGCATGGACTCAAACTTCCACAAGCCATCACAACCTTGGGAGAAGAGTGAAGGGTAAGTACGTAATGGGATAGTAAGTGTATGGTGTGATACGACTTCATTAGATGGTTTGTCATAATTCATTTAAGAGTAGTTTGCACGGTTGTCTTATACCGTATAGCCTAAATTTTCGAGGATGAAAGTTTTCGTGGATCAGTGATGGACCACCAAAATTTTATCCTGCGAAATATTCAGTATGTGAATGGTCAATGATTTGTGGGTGTGGCCAATCTTATCGAATGATTCTTGTCATCTATTAATTCAGGTGTGTACACTTGGTGGCTGAGCTGAGTCAGCTAAAGCCTTACGTTGACAAGGTCTCCTCTCTCCTGCCCTTGATTGCTGAGTCAGCAAGACATAAGCACTATGCTCAACACTACTCCTACCTAGAAACAGTTTTCAAACAGGTAACCACTAATACTTCACTTTATCATCCCCAGCTACTGCATGATAGCGGGTAACTTTGGTGAGCATTAATCACTACAATAATATTTGCTCTGGCGAAGTTTAAATTTTGCAGTCTGAATCCTTATCATAAACCATAGGTGCATGTGCTTTAAGTTTATTAGTGAGTCTTTAATTATTTGGCGACGTACTGAATTCGTCAAACTGTAGTGCAGAATCTGTCAAAAACCTTACCAGAGTTTCCCACAGTAATTCCAGTGATCAATTATTTCTCTGCAGCTACCAGTGATAGCAAATGCAGTTGGAAAAAGAATCTTCAAACGATACTTGGAGCCATTTTTAGACCCTCTCTTTTATGCACTTGTAAGGATCAAGATTATTATAATACAGTGGAACCCCTCTACATGTATATACCGTATTTCTTCTAAAAATTCGGCCCTTCTAATTATTCGGCACCCTTTACCGAATGATTAAATTTTCTAATTTTCGGCAAAGGTCGTCACGCGTATATGCTATAAATGGGAATAGAATGCGCATGCAGACAGAATGTTGAATATTAACCTCTAAAAATTTGGCGAAGCTAAAGCAATATTATTATTTTCATGCCGAATTTTTAGAAGAAATACGGTATTCTGGCCAGCTAGACCCTTGTGCTCTCTCCAGATTATTAGTTTGAGTTTTTAAGGAATCCCTGAAATGAGGACATCCATGGTCCCAGCAACATAGAACAGTGTACAAATCTACCCTTGAAATGAGAACACCTCCTTTAATCAGGACACTTTAAGCTGTCTCTAGGCTATCCGGAAAGGAGGGATTTCACTGTGGTTAAATGCTAAGATGATGGTGTGCTGAATCTACTTTTATTGATTTTGTAGAGTTGTGAAAGTGCCCTTGCAAAGACTGCCGCCACTGACTGTCTGTTGATGCTGACTCAGCAACTTGGCCGCATGATCATGAGAGGAAGAGTGGAGCAATACAACATAGAGTAAGTCACAGAGCTTCTCTTGTGTAAAAATTAATGAACAATTTGAGTCATTAAATGCTATTCTCAAATGCTCAAAAAATGCTTAAGAAGTGTACCTATAATTTCCAATATATTTCCCATTATGCTCAAGTTGAACCGACTATTATAATGTGTACAAAAAACTGATGTGAGACATGAGGAGACTCAGTCACACTATCGTCGAGTCCAGCCATTTCAGTTTTACGCATGTTCAGATTCGAAAGTGGGTACCAGCTGATTGATCAACCACTCCACAATATGTAGTCCAGGCCTGGTGTTGTGGTAAAAGTCAATTTACTTGTGTTGAACAGCTACCTGCAATTGTGTGCCCTAAAATTCTCAAAGTTATGCCAGTAGACGCCTATAGTGCTAGCATGATTCTCAAAATTAAGGCCCCTCCAAATCAATTAGTAATTTCTTATCCCCCTTAATTTCCGCCTGCATGATTAGGAGCACAATGCAAACGTATACCGCCTCCTTTTTTGCAAGCGATTTTGACGACCATTTCCATCAAAAATTACACATATTGACGACCATTACCATCGCCTGCCGGTATCAATTTTGAGCTCAGAGGGGATGAGAAATTACTAATTGATTTGAAGGGGCCTAATGCTTAGTAACACAATGTCATACCTATTAGGCCACTACAAATTGGATCATAGTTTCCTGTCCACCGCCCGCATGCCTTTTGAGCCAGCGCCAACTTTTTCTATTACAATTTGCACTTTTTTCTATTAGAACGAAAATATTGATGACGTAATTGAAAATTTCAATATTTTTTACGGTCTGTTCCATGTGTGCTCGAGTTGCAAGCTGAGTTTGTGATGTTGATGGCTCATTCAGTACTTGCTCACTGCAGTTCTCGCTCTGCATGATGATCTCTATACTCGTGAGTAGCTTCATTCATAGTTCTAAGACTGTGCTTGCCGTGTCAGCTGAAGATGGCGGGATTAGCTCGACCCGGCGGCCATTTGTGGTTAATACCACATCTGGTAATAATGAATAATAAAAATTAACCGCCCGCCCGCATGCTATTGAATCAACAGCCAGGACGGGAAACAACTATGCAATTTGTAGTGGCCTTATGCTGGCATAATTTATCTACCCCTAGTCATTAGACTTTTATGGTTGTGTTTAGTTTGATCTAATAATCCACTGTAATATTATCTGTAGGTATATACAGATCTTTGACAGAACTGTTCTGCATTGAAATTCATCTTAGTTTAACAATTGTAAACAATTTTAGATACCGGTACCTATACCTAAAGCAGTATCTACATGATTATAATTATCATAGCATGAATCTAATTTAATAATAATATTATGACATTTGTTCTAATCGTTCGCCTTGTCCAATTTTGACTTTGACTTTGACTCCCCGTGCGGATAGAGAGCTTTCACTGTACATCAATTCACTAGCTGTGACACACATTTGAGTCCAAAATTTGTACTAGTCCAAGTCAAAATTGGACGAGACGAACGATTAGAACACAATAATATTATTAATAATAATAATAATAATAATTTTAATGACAATAAAGGCCAGGAAGCCCATTAGTCACAATATCATAGTACAATTACTTATACAAGTTATAGTGATGAAACAATACTTCTGCGATGTTCAAAAGCACATGACACATATTTGCTAAAAATGTATGTTAGATGCGTATCAGTTGCTGCTGATTCAGAGATGAATCTCCATTTGTCCACGTTGTTTAGGTGGGGGAAGGCAGGGTTGAGGAGTGAGCAATAATTAAGAAGTGCACTTTTTTCTTGCGTTGTGTCGTACAGGCTACAGTCAAAAAGGAAATGACATTCATCTTCCACTAGGCTGTTTTGGCAGAACCAACAGTAGCGTTCCTCAGCTGGGATTGGTGTTGGCAGGTTATATCTACCAATTTCGATCCTAAGGGGATGTGTGCTTGTTCTTAGTCTTGCGACGGGTACTCTCATATGTGGTGGTAGATCTAGATAGCTCTCACTTTTGAATTCATTTTTGATTAGTTTGTAGGTTCTTAGCTTCCCTGTTGTCTCTCTGAGATCGGATTGCCAATTTTGTTTGTACTGGTCTGTGAGGCTCTCTGCTAGTTCCGTACATATCTGTTGGGGGTCCACAATAGCTGGGTTCAACCAGACATAGGAGAGGCCTGTACTGTCCAGGATTTGTTTGATAAAGTTTGCCCATGGGAGTGAGCTATTTGTGGCCAGACTGCAAGCATCTTTCACTAGTGGTGAGACGGTCCAGTCGCTGTGGACTCTCAGCCAAAACTTGATCATTTGCACTTTACGTCTTATCACAAGAGGATATCGACCCAGTTCGCCATAGCATGCCAGGTTTGTTGTGGTTCTTGGAAGACCTAGTGCAAACTTGCAGAATTTTCTATGTATGATCTCCAGTTCTTCAGCATGTGCGTGTCCCCAGATTTCGCTGTCATACTCTGCAACCGGCTTGACAAGGGTATCGAACAAGTGACAAAGTAGGCTTGGTTTTGGAAATGACAGTTTGGAGGCTCCCCGCATTAGTGCGAAAAGGGCCTTACTGGTTTGATTAGCCAATGTGGTAATGGCTAACTTATTGGAGCCATTTTCTGTTAGAGTTATCCCAAGATATTTATAGTTGGAGCTGTACTTGATTGTATCTTCACCTATTATTATGAACATCTGAAATACTCCATAATATGGTAAACGGTCGTCAATATAGTGCGTATTAACGTAACATGTACGTACGCATACACTCCCACTCAAAATTGACTTGGGGCGGGGCTGTACATGTTTAATAATATGTGTGGAATAGCTATGCATGGCGGAGTCGAGTAACTCTAGAGAAGAGAGCAGCAGCGAAGAAGAGGACGAATCAGCCTCTCCGAGTCTCCGCGGCGCCACCAGCCCGATCACCGCGGCCAAACGCCAGACGAGCGGGGAGAAGCGAGCCATCTTTACTGAGCGAGGCTACCTGAACTCACTGAGTCGACAAGAGAGACGAAGAATCAAACGAGAAATAAGGAAAGGCCGTAAACTAGGTGAGATAGTCATCTCTAAACTGTTTGATGACATTTATATAGTTTACTTAGATCTAGCTAGGCTGCATAATTTTTAGATTTCTATCTATCAGATCACTTTACTAGCTATGAAAAAGTAATGATAATTATGGAGCTGAAAATAGTCTTATTATGAAATGATTTAATACCACATCCCTAGTAGTTTCAATGTATTATGGTAAAGGGTCACTATGTACCGTATAGCCGGAAAATTTGGCGGGGAATTAAATTTGGCGGTTTGGCGATCTATATTACAACCGCCAAATTAAAATCCGCCAAAATTTCCTACTCGCATATATACGTATGGCGATCCCGTACCGAACCGCCAAATTTAAATCCGCCAATATTCTTCTAATAGCGGTTTGGGGCTCAACCGCCAATATTTCCGGCTATACGGTATGTACTTAAGTTATGCAATGTTATGTAATCGTCAAATGCTTGAAAGTGACATAATGTGAAAATGAAAACAGATGACAAACTTTAAAATATTTATAGAACAATTAATTTTTCCATATTCACCTGTATCTGTAGCAAATTTTCACAATTCAGTACCCTTAGGATTCGATATCTTTACTGTTTCAGAAAAGTAAATTGTTACTAGGGATGTATTAAACACACACGTGAGTGCAGGAATTTCCTCGCTCAGCACACAAGCCAATTGGTTAAGCGCTGGGCTGGGCTAGCAGGGGCGGATCTAGGATTTTTAGTATGGTGGGGTTGTAAGTTGAATTGCGCGCGAAGCGCGCGAAATTTTTGCGACCACGCCCACTTTTAATGAGCCACGCCCACTTTCAGATGACTAGCAACACTGCAGTAATAGAGCTTTACCACGCCTAGCACCACAGCTGACTCTTGTGGTCTACAGTAGATTATTCATAGTTGAAGCCATGTTCTGGTTGTACCACTAACCACCGTGCACCACCTGTTGGTTTGAGGCCAATTATGTACTACACAGCTTGTCTGCTGCTAACCATACAGTGGCAGCTACTGTGCCAAGCTATAGTAAGCCTTGTATATAAGTGGGAGGGGCTGCTCAAAATCGTTTGGGGGGGTTGCAACCCCAGCAACCCCCCCCCCCCCTAGATCCGCCCCTGGCTAGGCTAGCCTCGTGCTTAGCACGTGCCGAAGCATGCGGCTCTAGCTAGGTTGGGGCAAGATTGCCTCAGTACGGTGCTAAAATCCTTGCGTTCTGTAGATCTGTTTGACTGTCTCTGGCGAGGAGGAGTCTAAAAGTTTAGTATTGGATAGGTACCGGCTTTAGACATCTCCTATGTTTGTGAAGGAGCTGACAAAGGGGCTACAGGATATAATCAACGGACATAACGTTACGCCTACACAGTAAGTCGAATTTTTAGCTAGGTTGTCAGTTTGACACGTTCAAAGAGTAGGCCGATTGTCAGCCAATCTGTGAGTAGCTAGTAATGATATGGGGGCCACAACTCTGATAGTGGAGTGTGGGCTTTAAGGGAGGCGCACAATTTTTCAAATGTTGTACATGTAACGGACACATTGGGAGCAGGCCTTTTGTCCTTTATTATGGAGGTTGTCCCTTTACAGAAGCGGGGACAATTTACGTAATAATAAAATAATAGTCTACATATTATGATAACTGTATAGCTACTTAGCATTTGCAGAGGTGACTGGAGAAAGAATCCAGAGAAAAGCAGGATATGAGCTGGATTTGAGTCTAAGTATAATATTATACTGTGTATACGCTTGAATTGTATCATGCAATGCATTCAATTTAGTCTCGCCCCAGACCCCACCTTCAAGATTATAGTGCCCCTTTTACGAAGGGGGAAGGGCCTGGCCTGACCAGGCTATCATGGCGCCAGCAATTACGTCACTGCCCACGAAAGGGGTGTGGCTTCGTGGCCGTCCACTATTTAGAGTAAAATTATACTGAGAGGTTCAATTGGGTCCGAACAATCTGTCTGTTATAGTGAATTGAGAGGTTGTCCGCTCCTCGGAGGTTCATAATGTACTAAGTCTATGGCGAATTCAATCCGTTCCATAGCAGTTGTCCGTTATATAGTGGGTGATCGCTCCTGGGAGGGTCCGTTATGAGAAATTCCACTGTACATACAACGAAGCATTGCATGGCTTTGTACACTTGGCAGCAGGTTAGCAATCTGACCAACAGTCGATAAACTGCAAAGGCTGGCCTGTGATGCTCTAGTGGCCGAGGTGAGCTTTTAGAAATTTGGGAAACCACACAAGTGCAACCAGGACCCGAGTGGGAACCTCACTTTGCTCAATTATGGCACTTCGGCCCCTTTCCCTCGAGCGCTGCAATTGTCAATGAAGGGTGTTGCCTCGGCGATTTGAGTTCGAACCTATAGCGTTTCTCTCACTCTTTTAATCATAATGACCACTTGCCCGCTCGCAAAATCAATCTTAATCTGAGATAAACTGTGAATTTAGTTTGCCTCCAAAAATTAATTATGGATGATTGTGTACTGCATGTCACCTACATCCATTGTTGCTTTGTTAGTGTTCGCACACTGATTGATATGCTCTCTGCAATGCTACAGCTCTCACTGTCAGCAACATCACCAGCACTCTGGCTGGAATAGACTGGAGGAGAATTGGTGAATACATACTTGATCTTTCTGAATCCAAATGTGATGAAATATCATCACAATGCTCGACTGATGAAGAGAGAACTGCAGCTCTAGTGAGGGAATGGCTATTAAGAGACCCTCTGGCCAGCTGGAGAAGGATAATTGGTAACCTCTACGCCTGGGATTATGGCACTCAAGGGGACAGTATAGTTCACTATGCTGAGGAGCTGACTGGTAAGTGTGTGAGATTTAGATCCATACAATGGCTACACTCCGGATAGACCCTCTCCCGTGTCAAATTTCCATTATGCATTATACTGACTCAAAAATTACTATCTACCAGTAATGTGTGGGAGAAGGGTCTGCCTAGCTAGACTAAACTGAAACACATGGAATAGAATAGAAAGTTATTACCTCATGCCCATGCGCTAGCCTCGTCCCTAGGCCATCCCCGCATTGATTTTCTACCAAAGGTTTCTACAATACAAAGGTAACTGGGCTTAACGAAATTTTTATCCAATAAAAATGTCTACAAGTATGGTATAATAATGTTATGGTAGAGTACATGTAATACGGGTTATTAACCCTCGGCGCATGCGCGAGGGTTACGGTAATCATTCTGTGTGTGTGTGCATGTGTGTGTCTGTCTGTCTGTCTGTCTGTTACCACGCTAACTGCTACATACCTTGTTTGGTAGTCCAAATTGCGACGTTATAAGGTTCCTTATGGTGTTCCAAACTCATGATTTGTGTGGATTTCATAGAGAACGCTTTGTTCGCTAGTTTTGGAGTCATTAATTTTGCTGATTCTAAGCTTCTTGACTTCTCCGATCTCGGCCAGCTAACTTTTCGTATAAATAGAAAGCTGGGTGTGTCGCGCTATATACGGTATAGGCCTAATAGTTATACGCATGCGCGAGGGTTATGAAGGCGGGGTAAGGGGACATAATTGGGGCGAGCCTGAGCGAGCCCCACATAAACGGTACATCCATGCGCGAATTGTATATATATATATATATATGGTACGTCGGTCACAATAGCCAGCTATGGACATAAACGCGAAATAGTCTATTGCGCATTCTCATGCCTGACACTACGAGCCGTATATATTCCGTTCTAATTTAGCGAATTGCAAATTTACACTCGAGCTTGTGTTGCATTGCTAGCTACCGTACCGCGCCGTACAGAACATGCAGAAGCAAGCAGAAGGCTCCAAAGGAGGAGACTCTGAGCGAGATAGAGCCTGTCATCAGCTCAATAGCGCAAGGACCAGCTAAGAACACGATAAAGATAGGCTAGACGTGCTGCTCTAATAGTTGACTGTCGGCCGCTGACTTAGTGAAGGATGGAGGGGACTATCATGCTCGATCATGCTGCTGTAGACCTGTCTATCGTTGTTTGCTTGGAACTGTATCAGTGGTCTTTTAAGATCTATCGTGCTATGGCTTTATTAAAGTTTTTGAGTCGCAGCTACAAGGCGGCTGACAGAGACTTTCAGAGGCTCAGCTCAGGCTCGCCCCAAACAGGCCATGCATGTCACTAGTATATTATGGATGAGATGTATTAAGTTGGCAAAAAACAGCAACCAGCAATGTTGAGCTGGGTTGGCTGAGTGGACTAGGGCTGGTGCTGGTGGAGAGGTGGTCATGGGTTCGAATCCTGCTTGATCTTTGAATTTTTTTTTTTCTTCCACTTTCGAAAATTTTCTAAGCGTTTTGGGTGGGCTAATTTGCCAGTACTCAAAGCGCTATATTTTAGACACAGCCTAATATTATACAATCATCTTTATAGCTACCTGCGTAGTATAATATCATTACTATAAATCTGACAGCGCCGAGGGTTTAGGACCAGTGGTGTTCATTGACTTAGCACCATACTTAAAATAATTTTCATTTGTACTTGAAATCTCACAGATACCAGCCTAACACACAGCAATCTGACTAAAGTTCTGTCATCTGTAGCCACTGGCAATCTGCATAGCTGTCTCAATATACCAGGCTATGTGAGTATTAGAATAGAGCATGATTGTCGTGGTGATGAAGAGCAACAACGAGAGCAACATATACACTATTATATCACTTGCTCTCCCCACACCCTCATGGGATGGAGCCATATAGCAGGAGATCTTCACTACAGGGAAGAAGAGACTGCTGAAAGAGCTGCAAAGGATTATGTTCAGAGGGCTCCAGGTACATGTGGGTGTGGCATGTGTATGTATTGGAATGTAGAGGATGCTTATGATCGTGTGTACATGACACAGCAAATTCATGCCTGCAGTGATGTACATTGTGTGCATTTGTTGATTACACTGATGCTCACACTGACCACATCTGTGCACATGTCCACCACCACACATATTAGAACCATCACTCACGTTGGAAAACTTCAATACAGTCATGGAGAGTATCAGTGAAGGGGGACTAGAGTATGTAATTTCCTGGCTCCATATTCCACTGTCCAAGCAACAGGAGTTCCAGCAGCAGTATCCTGTAGTTGCCCAGCTTAAGCGAGCATATTCAGCTTATTTTCTAACCCACCATCTGCTCCTTGCTGGAGGATCATCGCTACAGCTCTGTACAATGGAAGGGAAATAGGAGCACTGGAAGTGGTTCAGAAGCTGTATCTCAGAGGTGAGCCATGTGCAGACAGCTGTAGGAGTGAGGGGAGAATTGATAGCCTGCGTATCATACTATCAACAAAGCACTGCTTGCTGTTTGTGTGTGTACACTGTAATCTCTAACAAGCGTGCATACATGTAAATGATTAACCACACACAGATCATTACTGTACATATGTCAGGGATTCCCCCAGAACAGAATTCAAACCGGGTGCTTAATCATATTCAATTAAACTGTGGCTTTAAACACCACCCATTCCTTTGATCTTTATCCAATTAGCCCAAAATCAAACCGGGTGGCCCACCCTGATTCAGGTATGCTGGGAGAAACACTGATATGTGTGGCCTAGTAATTGGGGCGAGCCTGAGTGAGCCCCACACTAATCAGTACTACAAGAAAATCGCTGTACTTATGATGTATGTGTGTATGTATGTATGTATGTATGTATGTATGTATGTACATGTATGTATGTTTTTGTATGTATGTAATGATACATCATCCACATGTTTGCTCGCTCGTAGCACATGCACATAATCATTGTGATTAAGATTGTCAACGATGGCCGTGCTAACTCTAAATGTAGTCACCACTCAAGTGCTCACATCTAGCTCAAGTAGACGGCTAGATAATAAGAAAAGGTAAGGCATCAGTACACGAAAGTTTCTACAGCAACAAGGCCATGTAGTCTAAGTCTAGGTATATGATCTAACTTCTGTAATTGGCTACGAATGCGGGTCCAAACTAGCTATAGTTGTCCAGACAATTCTGTAGCCTCAAAAGGGCCAAAGCTCCCAATATACTGGGAATGCACAATTGTTTAATATTAAACTATACATTTTTCCTCCATTCTTGATCTTTTAATAATATTATTATAGCGACGATAGATTGTGCTCAGTTATTAAAATTAATGACGATAGCTATAGCTGCTTGTACATGTACTTTGGATAGAAGATAATAGAGGAGGCAACCCTTTACTATGCTGTGAGCGAAGGCTCGCCCCCTTGATGGTTTACATCACCCAAGTTATCTCTAGTGGTAATGCTATGACTATGTGATTGAGTTTTGTGGCGAGGTTGAGAGTGGGTAACATGCATTCTGTATCCAGATACGTATTTGTGGCCACATTCATTGATTGATTTGTCACATATTTTTATAAACATGTATTGCTACACAAAGTAGAATCTGACATTGTGACACATGTGTACTTAATTATATGTACTCTTCATTAAAATCTGTGTACTATCCCTGCCCACTGGACAAGCCTGAATATCTCCCTGGATGTTTGCGATTAAAAGTTCACCCAGTTATGGGGGTGTATGGTTCTTAATTGGAATACGCATTTTGAAAAATTATGATAACCTTTAAGTTTTGATGATCAAAGTTAAAGAAGTTACTAATAATAATTATTATGATAATCAAAATTATTTAATGATGCGATTAGGCAGCTACGTGTGTATATATATGTACAGATACAATGTCATGCATATGTAGATGTCAATGATCAGAGATTGACATGAACAGCTAGGACTCTTACTATTGTCTGTAGATATCGAAAACTAGTAAAACATGTTGCATAATTTTACTTGCTCGAATTCTATTTACCGATGTCTACCAACCTACATGTACATGTACAGTTATCAATATGCTATAATATGCTCAGGATATCAGTTGTGGGGACCTACCCACCTCATGCACTGTGTCTATGGTAACCACAATACTAGGATAGCCCTCTGTTCTGCATGCATGGCTATAGAGTACCAAATCCAAACTAGCATCCAACAAAAGGGCACTGTTTGTGATGCTCGTGGACCGTGTTTATGCTACTTGATCAATTCAGTTTTTGTTTTATGCCTTTATATTATACAAATATCTGGTATCCTCTATTTGTGGGTGAGTATGCCTTAGATACAACAGTCATGATCAGGTATAGCAGGGGGCACTCGCCCCGGCCCCCTGCTTGTTGTAATACAAGGAATGGAGAATGCGTAAACAGAAACCGGAATTATCTTACAATTGATATTCATTCAATACTTTTCTATTGACAATGTATAAAACACTATGCATGGCACTAGTCTGTAGCATGCTGTACTGTGTCATGCATGTGTACAGGTACTGGCCCTAATTAATTTTGCTATCAATAATTATTGCTGGTTCTTTGGTACAGATATCAACCTTCAATATCTGTGTCTGGAAAAGTTATCTAATTGGCTGAAGAGTACTAGCGATATTGACACTCTTCCCCTTCCAGCAAAACTTAAAGTTGAATTAAAACATCGCTTATTAATAATTATTTTTGTGAATAGTATTGTATACTAATTTCAATTTGTTGTTTGTTGGTATTTTTGTTATTGTTCACTCATGACCATGCTGTTATGATCATCGTTATGCACAATATTTAATTTTTATATCGATAATTATAAGGGGGCTTATCCAAAGTCCTTGTGAAAAAATTAACGTCACTATGACGTTTAAAGGAGGGTGGGGGTCTTGATGTTTTACGACTGTATTGTCAGCAGATTTTAGCTTTAGTTGGGATTATGCGTTCTTGTGGTTGAACAAGTCTAGACACACCTCCAGCATGCAGTGTCAAAATTTGCATTTTGTGACAGCTGTGTTAGGCACTACGTAGCTAAGAGTGTGCACGTAGCTATATAGGCAAGCAAGAAACTGTTCAAGAAGCACAGGTATGCAATGAATCCATGAAGACATATATAGCTAGCACTTTATAATACAAGTGAATACTGAATGTACATGAGTAGGCTATAAAATTAATATATAAAGCAGATTCATAGATTCAGTATTGAATCTATACTGAAATGCTGTGACGTTAAGAGGGGGAGGGGATAAAAATTAATATTAACGTCATAATGGCGTTAATTTTCCAAATGGACTTTGGATAAGGCCCCTAATAGTTTTATGCTCCATTTTGGCTGGTATGGGCCATTAAATTCTTGTTCTCATGCGCTACTGTAGCTATATCTGCACCATCTTACATGCTGCATAGCCAGTTTACGTATAGCCAGGTATTATTATTATAATAATAATACATTATATTAACCATAATAATTTTCAAGTGTTTATAGACCATGGCCAAAAGGTACAGCTATTATACAGCCAATCCCAAAACTGTGCAATAAGTAGGCTATACTATACTGTTTACACTCTTGATGTCCAGGCGATATCTAGTTCCTTGACGACCTTTACCTTACTGTACCAGCCCCACCCACCCAAAATGGATAGTGTCATGTGATAATACCCGTACGACCGAAACATGAAACTTGAACTTGCAGGGCGGGGCCTTGAACAATGAATGCATGGTTAATTAGCTATGGCGGAGTTGACATGGTTGAGTAGGTCTAGGGAAGAAGAGGATGAGTCAGCCTCTCCGAGTCTCCGCGGCGCCACCAGCCCGATCACTGGGACCAATCGCCAGACGAGCGGGGAGAAGCCAGCCCTCTTTAGTGAGCGAGGCTACCTGAATTCACTGAGTCGACAACAGAGAAAAAGAATCAAACGAGAAATAAGGAAAGGCCGTGAACTAGGTGAGATTCAGACCTCTGAACTACTTGATAACATTATACAGCGCTACATAGCAAGAGAGTAGGTTTTTACCACTGTATTCAGTAGGGAGGGGTGCCGGGACATTTTTGCCACGCCCCCAAAATGTTGACCACACCCCTAATTAAACGCGTTCTTGAAGGTAGCTGGCTGGCACAGAAGGCTGTTTTAGGCCAAATAGCGACGAGAAACTGCTATTTTGGTAGTGAATTTAGAGGCCGGTAAGTTTATTAATATCTATAGTAGCTTCCAGTCATGATTATCGGTAGCTAACTATATTAATTTTGTCACTGAGCTACTGAACTGTCTGTTGTGCCAGAGCTTATTGGGGGTGCTCCAGCACCCTGAGCACCCCGCTGGGTACGCAACTGGTGTTTGTGGTTAATCTTGAGATTTTTGATCGTTTCTATTGCTATGCATCGCGCACGTGATAGCGTAATGTGCCAATTACCGACAGGTATCAACTATCAGAAATACGGGTATCGATTATCGACATAGGGCTTTAGTATAGGCAGTGGGCGTGGCGCGTTTAATAATAACTTCGCGTGGTTGATCGCGACTCGCTTCTGTGCTTCAGGCTGGACCTTTGAAGGTAAGTTTTGCTTCATTTGTGATAAGATGACCCTCACAGTATCTTACTTTTTCAATACAGGGGCAAAGACGCGATGGTGCCGTTCCCGAGGCGCTTCTGCCAAGATTGAAAAAACGACCTATGAACATGAAGTTGTCTCAGTAGTTAGAGCTCATGATTATGCACCTGCTAGTATTTTTTATATAATTTTCTTACTCGTGGATTGTATGCACTGTGATGATAAAGCTCCAAGTGACGATAATTGATTGTATTGAAAGTATACGGTGTGCCGATAATACGTACCGACTGTTGATAACTGGCATTCGCAATTTTAAGCTAAAATTGCCATTGCAGACGTATTTTGATTGGCAGCCCCATGAGACTTTAGGTACTTGTAGCCCTGGCGACCCCCTACCTTTTGGTCCAAGTTTGAAGTTCAGGCGATGTTCCTAACACGCGGGAGAAAACCGTATGTCGATAATTGGCACTTTACGCTACCAGACCAATATCATTGTTCATTCATCGTAGCTTATGTTACGGAGCAGTCATTCTTTGACGCTTTGCACACTAATACTGCTACTAAAAGTGATATTTCTATTCATTATAGGTAATATATTAAAGTGTGCATGTTAAGTTAAAAGAATCTACTCTTTTTCTGTGTAGCACTGTAGTTTTAATACTAGGCTGCATTTATGGATCAGAAAGGTATTATACATGTACTACAATGTAAATCTTGTTGAAAACAGAACATAATTTTCATATGGATGGATTGCATATAAATTATTATTGTGTGGTAATCTGCATGTACATCGTTATTGGTGCTTTAGTGTTTAATGTTTCTCCCACACTGATTGATGTGTTCTCTCTTCAATGCTGCAGCTCTCACTGTCAGCAACATCACCAGCACTCTGGCTGGAGGCTGGAGTACTAGTGATATTGGTAAATTCACGCTCCACCTTCCTGTATCCAAATGTGATGAAATATCATCACAATGCTCGACTGATGAAGAGAGAACTGCAGCTCTAGTGAGGGAGTGGCTACTAAGAGACCCTCTGGCCAGCTGGAGAAGGATAATTGATAACCTCTACAACTGGAGATATGACACTCAAGGGGACAGTATAGTTCACTACGCTGAGGAGCTGACTGGTAAGTATGCGAGATTTAGATCCATACAGTGGCTACACTCCAGCTAGACCCTCTCCCCTGTCCTATGCATTATGTATTATACTCAGTGCAGTTAAGGCCTGGGTCACGTACCGGCAAGGGTTAATCATATTCATGAACTTGTTTCTATGGTAACCAGGATGGTCATATGACCGACCGTGCCAAGTGAACACTAGCGAGTGATCATATTCTCGCTCTTATTATTGTGACATGCGCTATATTTAGTAGCTTACCTGTGTTGTTTTCAGCAGTAGAGACCGTCTGACTGGCTCGATATTGACCACAATCATTCAAAAACTAAATTATTGAAGTGGGCGTAGCCACTCGGTCACATGACGAATGATCTGCAGTTAGCTAGTTTATAGTAGTACAGCTAGGCGGCATAATATAAAGAGAGGACTAGAGATCAAGTTGACAGGCTAGATAGGTTAAGATCAAGTAATTTTATAATATCACAGTGTAGATTTGTGAAAGAACCTACTATCTCTGAGTTTCAATACAAATTATGCTGTTGGATACACCCAAGAATGTATATTTCATTGCCATTTCTCGAAACGTAAGTAATATCTAGCTAATCTATACTGTAAGATGTTAGTACACTATAACATGAACTGCATGGAATAGTTAAGGTCGGCCTCAGACCCATGCATATATGCCACTTTTTTCAATTTTGTTTACAAACATACATTCACGACCATGCCCACAGTGCCGTCATGGCTCGGAGTTAATTAACATAATCTAATGAATGCACAGGAGTGCAGAACCCTCACCGCTACACGCATGCATGACTCATGCACATGTAGATCTATAGCATATCTCAGTATGTATGCCTGCTCCGAGTCAATATCAGGAGTATTGAACTAGATACATGCTACCATATACATACCCTGCATCTGGTTTACTTCAGAGTCAGTGCATGATATAGGCATAGGGGGAAGGCACCTGCCTATGTCACTATATTAACAGAAAGCCTCTGTGACTATTTAAACTGAATCATGCACTTGAGAGCCACTGCCTGTTTACTCTGTCACTGCATTGACAACTGACGAGCAAGGCACAGAATGGCAACCGCAGCAGCACACGACTATACCACTCGGCAGGACTTAACGTGACCACTCTTCCTTGATCCTTGGTTATCCTCAGATGCGTACTTTCTCTCAGACGACCCTTACCATACGGACGGACGGACAAACAGATGGATGGACGGACGGACGGACAAAAATCACCAAACGATTGCAGTAACCCTCCGCCTACACTTTGCGGCGAGGGTTAATTACAAGAAAGGGTGAAGATCACACTTTCTGTTGATGCATAATAGAAGTTCATAGGATGTACTGACGCTGAAATATACAGCATTCAAATTATCAGTAAATACCATGCATCCCACACTGACCCAGGCCTTAATAGCACTGAGTACTATATGCTGACTCAAATTTACTATCTATCATGCAGTAGTGTGTGGGAGAAGGGTCTGCCTCATAGGCGGCAGAACCAGGCCCCCCCCCTCACTTTTTCAAGGCTGACGCACCCACTTTTGCCTCGTACTAAGCAAAATACAATCAATTTGTCAGTTTTACCAGTCTGCAATAGCCTTTTATCAGTTCTGAGTAAAAAACATGCTAATTTCATTGTTGCTCTCCTTGAAATCGACTGTTTTGTTGCCTGTTGTCCATCATTGTTTCTTCATTTTCACGGACACGTTGTCGCTAATTAGTGGGCATGGCATACAATTTTGCGCGCGGATACATCTTGGCCCCCTCATATTCAATATGCTTCTGCCGCCTGTGTGCCTAGCTGGCCATTAAGTATTATATTAATTGTTATGGTCATCTTTACTAAGTAGATGCTGTCATGGTAATGTATACTGTGTCTGTAATTAGTATGCTGGTTGATAGTGATGAAATAATTCGCTATATTTAGCACTAGGAATAAAATAGTAACATATTATCCATGTAACAATTACTACTAGTGGTGATGAAATCGCCTGTGCTGGGGCGAGCCTTCGCAAATGTCAAGATTTCTTAAAAGCACACGGATATGGGCTGGTACCCCAAACTATCTCAGTCAGTCTCATGAGTAGTAAATGAAGTCCTTTGTAAATTATTTCATAGAGGGTATACAGCGACCATTACCGCGTTGATGAGTATTTTTTTCTTCACAAAAATTTTTACAATACAAAGGTATTTGGGCTTAATTAAGCTTTTATCCAACAAAAATGTCTACATAATAATGTTATGGTACAGTACATGTAATATGGGTTATAGACTAGAACCATGCTTGATAATTTTCATTTGTATTTGAAATCTCACAGACACCAGCCTAACACACAGCAATCTGACTAAAGTTCTATCATCTGTGGCCACTAGTGATCTGGGGTCCCGTCTCGATATACCATACAGTGTGAGTAAGAGAATAACCGATGACTGTGGTGATGATGAGGAGCAACAACGAGAGCAACACATACACTATTATATTACTTGCTCTCCGTACGCCCTCATGGGATGGAGCCATATAGCAGGAATCCTTCACTTCAGGGGAGAAGAGACTGCTGAGAGAGCTGCAAAGGATTACGTTCAAAGGACTCCAGGTACATGTGGGTGTGGCACGTGTATGTATTGGAATGTAGAGGATGCTTATGATCGTGTGTACATGACACAGCAAATTCATGCCTGCAGTGATATGCATTGTGTGTGTAGCAGTGCATTTGTTGATTTCACTAATGCTCACACTGACCACATCTATGCACACGTCCACACATATTAGAACCATCACTCGTGTTGGAGAACTTGAATACAGTACTGGAGGGTGTCAAGGAATGGGAACAAAATTGTATAGTTGCTTGGCTCCATATTCCATGGTCCAAGCAACAAGAGCTCCAGCAGCAGTATCCTGTAGTTGCCCAGCATAGGCGAGCATATTTAGCTTACTTTTTAACCCACCATCCTGCTCCCTGCTGGTGGATCATCGCTACAGCTCTGTACAATGGAGAGGAACTAGGAGCACTGGAAGTGGTTCAGAAGCTGTATCTCAGAGGTGAGCCGTGTGTAGACAGCTGTAGGAGTGAGGGGAGAATTGATAGCCTGTGTGTCATATGAGCTTACAGTATACAGTCTACACTAAGACCACCGGAAGTCCATAATTATACGTACAATACAATTTAATGGCAACATGCGGTTTGCATGGCGCCTATGGGGTTAATGATATGCATGCCATGCACTTGGGGTCAAAAACATGCAGTGCATGTCAATGTACAACTGTATCTTCTAGCATGAGTTAGTTATCGTTCTACCTAAAGTACCATTGTAAAGAAGAAGAGCTGAGCTTCACATTGATACCAAAAACAAGATTAAGTGTGCCGAGATGACCGCTGTAGACATGATCCAGTTTTCAGCCGCGTATGGCTGATGGCATCTTTGAATTCGGGGAAAATCTGTAACACTCACACCAGTGCTAGGGAACTTGGTCCACAAGTAGGTAAGTACCAGACCGGTTATTCCGCTGATTCCTGAGTCTTTCAGGGTTGCTTAGCCACCACGAGCACTCTTTGAAAATGAAAAATAATTTATCACTTTAGCCTGTTTTATTTTCTTAGTAATAGCTAGCTTGACTATCAACTAAAGAAAATACTAAACTTTAGCTACTAAACTAGCTACGTTATAGCTACCAACTCTTCGTCTTGAGTACTTTCTTTGTGACAGTTCAACTCGCTCAGCCATTTCTTGATCTTTTCTGGTTGAATGGAACTTTAAATTCGGGCAAATCTGTAACACTCATTCCAGAACGAAAAATGAAGTATCCTCGATGTCTATACCATAATGGTAGTGTATAACAGTGGCGTGGAACAGAACTGCTCGAGACGCTTCGAGAAACGAGCCTTTGAAAACGAGAAAAATTCAATCTATCCTGGGTAGGGCGCGGTACACGGATAGATATACAGATGTATACTAGATTATTGCGTGCACCCACGTAATACGTACGTGTGCGTGATCATACGCAGGAAAATATCATTCCCGTTTTGCCATTAAACGGTAGGTCTTAGTGTAGACTGATACTATCAACAAACCACTGCTTGCTGTATGCAGTTTAACCAGAAGGTTAAACTACATGTACATATAAGTTAACAGGAAAGTGCAGGTGATAGGTGCTTGAGAGGGAGGGGGTGGATGCAAGACTAGAATGAGGACGGGGGCAGTGCCCTTGGGCCAAGGCAGTTAGGGTGGCAGTGCATACGTGGTAGCGTCAGGTGCCTCGTGGATCTTGCATGTCTACAGCCAGTCACAATATCCATAGACACAAAATTTTGAAGTTAGAGAGTTCTGGAGACAAAAATTTAATGAGTGATGAAGGTACCTTCGAACTCGAATGCAACAAAAGGACAGCCTAACTGTTGTCACAGTACACAGTCAAATGTCTGAGCCCCCCCCCCCCCCCCATAGCTATATACCCTGCACCTGAGGTACTCAGGTTTTCTTACAGAGTCAGTGCATGATATAGGCATATATAGGGGGAGGCACCTGGCTATGACACTGAAAGCCTCTGTGACTATACTTTAACTGCACTTGAGAGCCACTGCCTGTTTACACTGTCATTGCATTGACAACTGACCAGCAAGGCACAGAATGGCAACCACAGCTGCACACTACTACACCACTGGGCGAGACTTAACGTGACCACTCTTCCTTGATGCCTGGTAATCCTCGGATGTGTACTTTCTCTCAGACGACCCTTACCATACGGACGGACGGACAAACGGACGGACGGACGGACAAAAATCACCAAACAATTGCAGTAACCCTCCGCCTACGCTTTGCGGCGAGGATTAATGAATGCATTGGAATGCAGAACCCTCACCGCTACACGCATGCATTACTCATGCACATGTAGATCTATAGCTAGCATATCTTAGTGTGTATGCCTGCTCAATATCATGAGTATTGAACTAGATATATACTACCATATACATATCCTGCACCTGAGGTACTCCAGTTTTCTTCAGCGTCGACATGATATAGGCGTAGGGGGAAGGCACCTGCCTATATATGTCACTATATTAACTGAAAGCCTTTGTGCCACTATTTAAACTGAATTATGCACTTGAGAGCCACTGCCTGTTTACACTGTCACTGCACTGACAACTGACCAGCAAGGCACAGAATGGCAACCACAGCTGCACACTATTATACCACTGGGCAGGACTTAACGTGACCACTCTTCCTTGCCTCATATACGTACTTTCTCTCAGACGACCCTTACCATACGGACGGACAAACGAACGGACAGACAAAAATCGCCAGACGATTGCGGTAACCCTCTGCCTACGCTTTGCGGCGAGGGTTAATTATTATTATTATGTATAGTTGGCTATATTCAAGTCACAGACTACACCTCAGTGGCTTATAAGCCTCAGCTGATGATTGTGCAAAGGCTTGTAAAATGGTTGTATTGCCAATTACAAGATCATGAATATCATTAAATCTCAAGTGCACGTGATCAGTGTACAAGTGACTCGAGTTTCAAAATGCACTCAGCAAGAAAACGGCCGAGGCAGCTACCAAAATTGCTTCAGCACCAAAGCTTTTGAGGATAGTGAAGTCCATTGATGATTGTTCAAAGTTGAGTGAGGTAGAAAGGCTGTCCAAATTATAGAAGTTGCCCATGGTAAGGTCATAAATTTTTAATGAGATCAATTTCAGCGCAAAATACATACATATCCGTCCACAACTTTCGAGCACTTAGCTTTTTGCAATCATTCCACCTATTTTTGGCATTGCTAATGTCTATTCTTTTGTTCGAATCCTGAATCTTGTGTATCTGTGGCCATTTTGGTACCCGCCTAATCAATAGTAGTCAATTAAGGAAAAAAAACGTTGACATGCCTGAACAATCCTGAGTAGTTGATTATTGTGCACTTTAGTATGATTGTTTATGCATTGAGTATAGTATTATGATAACATCTGTTGACAAAATAGTATCGGTACATATAGCTATTGAATATTCGTTATCCATGTACAGGTGAACCATCTGATACTAACAAACTTCAAGTTGAACAGCCCCACCTACGCCGGTCAACTCGAGCTAGGACTAAACCTGACTATTTATGTTACTGAAAAGTCAATAATTACACACTAAGTAGAAATTATACACTAAGTAGAAAAAAGAAACTATTTAATTAAATAATTAATTAAACAATAAATGAATAATCTAATTCATGGAGGATTTGGGAGTAGTTGGGGACATTATTCTTACATAGGCACGCAGAATGGGTCAAAACTAGAGATTTGACCAAGGGGAATTTTGATTCACACCATAGAATTAAAGTTATGGCCCTTTGATCGAAGTTTTCCCATTTTATGTTTGTACAGGGAAGCCACACATTTGCAATGTTTTCCTCCCACACGCTACGTGAGGAGCAGGGCTACGCGCACATAAACGTGCTGACCTTTACCCAATTTGATCAAAATCGGCTTACAGCCTGTCCCTTTGCATTGTATGGTTCTATGCATCTTTGAGGTGGTTTTTGGACAATTCTTTTTTCTGCTTAGTGTACACTAAGTAGAAAAAAAGCAAATTTAAATGAATAATCTACTCAGTGTACTCAATTGCAAGGCCAGGTCACTGTCCACGGGTCCCGCTGGAGCCATAGCCTACAGTAGGTGCTCTTCAAACACTTTGCGCGAATAAACAGTGATCGCGCCATCACTTATAATTACATTCATTGTGCTGTGTCATAATACGTCATGTACGTATGGAACCAAAATTGAATACGCGTTTCACCAGACTCCTTTTCCGCGTGCGATAAAGAGGCTGGGCACGAGACTAGCTAAACGCCGTGCATAGCGCTTAGTTAATTGGTTGCGGTTGATTAATTATTAACATCAAAGTACTTGAGTTAGTCTTTCATTTAAACACCATAATGACCGAGGCCTCTATCCTTTTATTTAGAGGCAGCACCTGCCTTTGAAATATGCCTATTTCAGCAGTAGTTTCCAGTTGGTAGGAAGCTGTGTGTTTTAATTGGGATTGATTGTGGGCTTCCGGTGGACATCCATCCGGTGGCCAGTCAGCACTTGATTGAGAATGGTGGTCCTTGAGGCACAGGGTGGTGCTGTTTTGGGCGTGGCCTGGCCCCTTTCTTCCGGCTTGGCTTCTGGTCCATCGAGGATATTAAGGTTACGGGATAGTGTTCCGCCCACGCATGGTCAAAGTTCACATGAATAATAAATATATTCCAGTTTTTGTCCATGCTCTTTGCACAGTCAAGGCACAGGTAAGTAGCTCTCCTGATGCCTGCCCCATGGTCCACAAAAACGAAAAGCAAATCTGCCATTGTCTGTCTGCAAGCGCGGGTAAGTTTTGCAATTTCCTGCGTCAGGTTTTGCCAAGGTAAACAGCTTTATGTAATATACAAACGAAACGATAGCTTACGAGTCTCCACAGGGCCAGATATAGTGTTTGAACTCTGTCGAGTTATACGAACAGAAAATGAACATAATAACTTACTGCTCAGCTGCCATGTGACTCACTTAATAGCGGCCCTCCAGGAAAAAACCTTGTCTGACGACTCACCATCTTAGAGTTTTTGAAAAAGCGATATATATACCTGGCCCTGCTCCGATCGATGGACTATCGTCAACGACAGCGAAGTCAGTTCGTTCAAGTCTCTGATCTTCAAAAGTTGACGCAAGAAACTTGGACTTTGTTTACATCTGGAATGGTCGACGTTCGTTCACTTTTCCGACTAAACCGCATTAAAACATACGTGAATTATGCCCGTGTGTAATCATTTATAAATTGCGCGTCGAATACTATCCCGTAACCTTAAATGAACACTTCCGGCTCTAATAGCCACACCCCTGAGATATGGGCAATTAAAAGGGCGTGGTCATACAACATGCACCACACTTTTGACTTTGATGTGGTTTAGGGGTGTATCCCCACCTTACGCGCACAAAATTGAAGTCGTGCCTTAATAGGACGTATTTTTAATATCTATCAAGGCTTCTAGCTATGAAATATTACGTGATTTTATATTAATTTGGAACTGAAAAGTAGTCTTAATTATGGAGGGTTGTATACTGATCTACATCCATTAATGTTTATTGTTCCCACACTGATTGATGTGCTCTCTCCAATGCTACAGCTCTCACTGTCAGCAACATCACCAGCACTCTGGCTGGAATAGACTGGAGGACAATTGGTGAAAACATACTCGGCCTTCCTCAATCCAAATGTGATGAAATAACATCACAATGCTCGACTAATGAAGAGAGAACTGCAGTTCTAGTGAGAGAGTGGCTACTAAGAGACCCTCTGGCCAGCTGGAGAAGGATAATTCATGAGCTTCACCGCTATGGTACTTCAACTAATGAACACTTTCTAGGGGACAGCATAATTCACTATGCTGAGGAACTGACTGGTAAGTACATGTATGTGAGATTTAGATCCATAGCTGTAATGGCTGCACTCCGGCTAGACCCTTTCCCCTGTCCTTTCCATTATGCATTATGCTGACTATAAAATTACTATCTGCCAGTAGTGTGTGGGAGAAGGTTCTGCTATAGCTAGACTAAACTGAAACACATGGAGAAGAATAGAAAGTTATTGCCTCATGCCATGCACTAGCCTCGTCCCCAGGCCACTCCCATGTGGGGACGAGGCTACACATGCACAAGGGGTAAGGGATTGATACGTTATCATCATTGGCATGAAGATTACCAGATCATGAGATTTAGGCATTTGAGCAATTTTTAAGTAGAGTGAGTTTGGCATGGTTACTCCAGTTCATCTAGAGGAGGTAGGACATGATCACGTAAGAGCCCAAAATTGCTTTGTCAGCAAAACTATTTCCATAGTGATGCAATACTAACTAGTAAGTCATTGTAGCTCACCAATTGTAAGACTGGTTTGACCATCGTTCAGTGTCAACCTGTTAAACTTTAGTCCACCATAAAAACGGCTGAGTCAAGCATGTCAGTGTTGCGGATGGCTAGCCACTGACAGTGGGTGTGGTCTGTGGGGACACTGAAAGGCTAGTGTGGCTCAACGTCTAGCCATAAAGTATTATGTTAATTATTATGATCATCTTTGTTAAGTGGATGTTGTCATGGCTGATAGTGATGAAGTAGTCCTCTATAATATGGAATAAAATTAATTATTATTACTGTATACATGGAAATTTTATCATTTGCCAGTTTCACCACCTGCTCTTATTAGAAAAAAAAATTAATTTTATGACGCTACATTTTTTTGTCCTATATAAAGTTAATGATTTCATTGAGGGTATACAGTGAGGTTTACTGCATTGATAAACATTTTTTTACTAAAAGTTTCAATAATACAAAGGTACATGTACATGTATACATAACTGGATTTTTATGCAACAAAAATGTCTACGTGTATGGTATAATAATGTTATGGTACAGTACAAGTAATATGGGTTATAGACTTTGCACCATGCTTAAAATTAATAGTTTTCATTTGTATTTAAAATCTCACAGATACCAGCCTAACACACAGCAATCTGACTAAAGTTCTATCATCTGTGGCCACTGATGATCTGAAGTTCCGTATCGATATACCAGGCTATGTGAGTGGGAGAATAGACCGTGACTGTGGTGATGATGAGGAGCAACGACGAGATCAACACATATACTTTTACATCACTTGCTCTCCCCACGCCCTCATGGAATGGAGCCATATAGCAGGACAACTTCACTGCTGGGGAGAAGAGACTGCTGAGAGAGCTGCAAAGGATTATGTTCAGAGGGCTCCAGGTACATGTGGGTGTGGCATGTGTATGTATTGGAATGTAGAGTAAGCTTATGATCGTGTGTACATGACACAGTAAATTCATGCCTTCAGTGATGTACATTGTGTGTGTAGCAGTGCATTTGTTGATTACACCGATGCTCACACTGACCACATCTGTGCACGTGTCCACCTCCCTCCACACATAATTATTAGAACCATCGCTCATGTTGGAGAACTTGAATACAATCATGGAGGGTGTCAGCGAAGGGGGACTAGATGGTGTAGGTATGCGGCTCCATATTTCATGGTCCAAGCGACGAGACCTCCAGCAGCGGTATCCTGTAGTTGCCCAGCTTAAGCGAGCATATTCAGCGTACTTTTTAACCCACCATCCTGCTCCCTGCTGGTGGATCATTGCTACAGCTCTATACAATGGAGGGGAACTAGGAGCACTGGAAGTGGTTCAGAAGCTGTATCTCAGAGGTGAGCCATGTGCAGACAGCTGTAGGAGTGAGGGGAGAATTACAAGATGATTATGCATAATTAATTACACACATCACGTGTACATGTTTGTGGTCTAATAATAAGCATAACATTCTGACCAATCAATTTGCTTTATAAGAGGTGTTTAAATAACTTGTATACCTCTTATAGGTGTCTAAATAATACTGGAATGTAGGTATCCAAATATGTAGGGAGGATTTGTGCATTTGAACAGATATACTAGAGCCGGGTATGGGGTCAAAATTCAAGAAAGCGCAAAGTCAAAATCATCTGGTTCAAGTTGAATTGTGTGTACTTAATCATACCTACTCTTCATTAAAATCTATGTACATTCATGTGCTAACCCTGCCTGCTGGATAAGTCTGAATATCTCCCTGGAGGTTTGCTACATGTATTTAAAGTTCACCCAATGATGGAGGTGTATGCCTGTTAATTGGAATGCCCCATTGAGTCTGGGCATTTTGAAAAATCATGACAACCTTTAATTTTTGATAATCAAAGTTAAAGAAGTACCTTAGCTATAATATTAATTAATAACCAAATTTGTTTAATAATGCGATTAGGCAACTACATATGTATACTGTACTTAATCTAATACAACGCATGGAAAATTTTTGAAAAATGCGCGTTTTTCTGGTAAAGGTTGTCAATTACTCCATATATAAACGTTATGAGAATTCGTGAAAATTAATGCTAATTTCTTACGTTAAATTGGATCAGGCATTGTATTCGATTAACTATGGTATGTACAGAATGATTGTAGATGTCCACGATTAGAGATTGAAATGAACAGCTAGAACTCTTAAGTACTATTGTCTGTATACGTTGAAAACTAGTTAATATGTTGCATAAAGTTACCTGCTCAAATTCGATCTGTTTGCCGATGTCCACCAACCTATTAACCTCGTCCCCAAAAGATTGCATGTGCATGCACCAAAATCTCTGTATACTATCCGTGGACTACTTGATCGTAGACTACTACCAAGCTCATAAGTCGCCCAAGCACTGGAAAAGTATCTTGCCATCAGCTAGTGATGGTATCTAGGAGGGTAAATCACTCAAACGTTGATTTTTATCCCCTCAAAAGGCCCTTTTGTTGTGAAATCTGGCTTACCATAATAATTATGTTTTGTTGGTAAGGGTTCGCACATGCACATGCAATCGTTACCATGGCAGGCTCTCTTTTCCCCTCCCCCAAGAGAGCCTGGGGACGAGGCTACCAACCTACATGTAGTTTTCAGTATGCTACTCAGGATATCAGTCGTGTGCACACTAGGGAACTACCCACCTCATGCACTGTGTGTATGGTAACCACAATACTAGGATAGCCATCTATTGTTTTCTGCATGATGGCATTTAATTGTGTTCTCAATGTGCACTGTTGTATTGTGATGTACGATTCAGTGACAGAGTTCTCAGTTGGGGACCCATACTTATTGCTATCTAAGTACATGTACATTTAAATTAATGTCAATGTTTTCGAATGTACAATGTAGTTATCATCAGGGCAAGAATATAAAAATTTAATAATGTCTACCTGACTAGAGTTCTTATAATTAATAGTCAGCTAGTGGGCGTGTCTGACGCTAGACTAAGTGCCGAGTCACTCCTGGCAGTGGTTAGTTCGTAGAGGACGGTCTATGTTCCTTCTTTTTGTTCTTGATGGCTCTCAGCCATAGCAACGGTAGTTCTCTCCCTTTGCCTCTGTTCATCAAGCAGATCTTGGGAGCCATCCACCTTTTAACATATAGCTACATGTAATACAGTAGATATCAGTACACCACTTCCCCCCCCCCCCCCCCCCAATTCCGAATTATGAAGATGTACAAATTTTGCATCGTGTCGATAGGCGTGGCTATGAAGTACCAAATCCAAACTAGTATCCAACAAAATGCACTGTTTGTGACGCTCAGGTATAGCAGGGGGCGCTCGCCCCAGCCCCCCTGCTTGTTGTAATATGAGGAATGGAGAATGTGTAACAGAAACCAGAATTTTCTTGCAATTGACATTCATTCAATACTTTTCTATTGATAATGTATAAACACTATGGCACTAGTCTGTAGCATGCTGTACTGTGTCGTGCATGTGTGCAGGTTCTGGCCATAATTTGCTATCAATAATCATTGCTGACTTAATTTGCTACAGATATCAACCTTCAAAATCTGTGTCTGGAAAAGTTATCAAATTGGCTGAAGAGTACTAGCGATATTGACACTCTTCCCCTTCCAGCAAAACTTAAAGTTGAATTAAAACATCGCTTATTTGAATAGTATTGCATTCATTTTAATTTAAATTCAATAATTGTTGTTTGTTGGTATTTTTGTTATCGTTCACTCATGACCATTCTGTTATGATCATCGTTATGGCACAACATTAAATTTTATGTTGATATAATATATTATTATATAATATTATAGTTTTAAGCTCCACTTTGGCTGGTATATGGGCCATTAAATTAGAATTCTTGTTCTCATGCGCTGCTGTACCTGTACCATCTTGAAACTGCATAGCTAGTTTACGTATTGCTAGGTATATATAATAATTATGAAATTATCCATAATAATTTTCAAGGGCTTATAGACCATGGCCAAAATTAATGGTACAGCTATTATACAGCCAAGTTCAAATTTAAATTGTGCAATAAGTAGCCTATACTATACTGTTCGCACTCTTGATGTCCAGGCCAGATCAAAATAATGTTATTTCCTTGACGACCTTTACCTTACGAAGCTGACTGCACCAGCCCCACCCACCCAAACCGAATATTAGGCCTATGAGTAAATGTGGTCATATATAGAGAATGTGTGATAATGCATAATAGATAATTTTAGACTATAGCTATGCAGTATCTATGGTACAAGCAGCTAGGGTGCAGGTGCAAGGCATCATTGATTCACAACATTAAAATTCCCGCACCGAAGGGGTTAAATGTGACCTTTGACCCTCCAATTGCGCCCAAATAAAAAAAATCGCTCTAGACCCTCTGTATGGTTTCATATTATTGATAATCCATGCTATAGCTATGGCGGAGTCGAGAAGCTTTGGGGAAGAGAGCAGCGAAGAAAAAGAAGAGGATAAGTCAGCCTCACCAAATCTCCGCGGAGAAGGTCGTAAACTAGGTGAGATCTAGCCTCGTACCCCGGACCATGCGGGCCCTTTGAGGAGACAAAGCCTGGTACACACTGTGTGGGCATGCGTTATTTTCCCAATAAAAGCTGGGAATTCGTATTTTTGTCCGCTTATCTGCCACTGGCAGTCCGTGAATGTGAACCTTGACCTCAAGAATAATATGCTTAAAACTTAATCCGCATTTTTGCTGGCAACGTTTAGGGCTCAAGATGCCTGCTGTGACCTATTTAGCTATCACAAGCGAGCAATATCGACAAAAGAATAATAAAGAAACTATGAGAAGGACATCGACTCACGTTTAGTCGAATTTTTTATGACAAAATGGAAGTATTGACACCAAGGCAGTTGTCCAACGGTAGCGAAGGGACTTTGTCAGATCTCTGAAGCGCTAGAAGGTTTGTTTAAAGTTAATTGACTACGGCACCCCCTACTAACCGCTTCACAGAGGACCGTCAGTCTATATGCCACTGTTACTCTGACCAGAGTAGTTGTTTGGTGGAAGTCCCGGGTTGGGGAGAATCCTAGGATCCACCAGCCTCCTCCTGGTAACAGGCATGCAGCTAGCCGGTTACCTCAGTGAGTTACGGCTTGGGGCCCATAATAATATACGTCAGAGGTGGGCCTGCCACGACCTCTGACACCATTCCCCCAACCATAGGACTAATCACGTCAAGGCAAGCTTGACGGAGAAAATATACAAAACAAAAACAACAAAAATAAAATAAAAATGTGGTGGGTGAGGAGGGTGAAAGTTGCTCCTCTATTCACGAACGTTCTGCTGATTGATAGCTACTTCTCAGTTCTGCTCTCGTGTGTCTCTAACTCATCGTGAGTCAGCTATTAATAGGTGAGGATGCAGCCCTAGCAGGTGCATGGCTACTTCCTGCCAGACTGGTTTGGACTGGCTGCTACATGTTTCTCACAACCTTGCAAGGGCTGCCTGTAGGGCAGCAGGCCTTACAAGGTATATGATGTGTACCTCTCAATTAACCTACTTTAATGACTCATTAAACTTCATTCAAATGTGAGCGAAGAAAGTCTTCCGTAAGATATTCTTTAGAAATGTCCAGTCTGTAGGCTTCATCGACTTCGGATGCCATGAGATGCTTGGTATATGTTTTCCATACATGTCCGACCTCGTGGTAGCGACAATATCCGGCGAATTATACTAGAAAATGCTTCATGCATACGTGTACAGTGTGTACCAGGCCCTTTCTCCTCCTCCTCAAAGGGCCTGGGTATGAGGCTAGGTGAGATCATGATCTCTATTAAAACTACTTGATGGAAACATTCAGTAAAGTTTTAAAACTAGGCTGCTGCTTTTTTCAATAATACGATAAAATTTCTATGAAAGTGATTTGATGATAAATTATGGAGCCGAAAAATAGTCTTATTATTAAACACAGAGCATTCCAAAATGGATGATTGTGTACTACATGTACATGTAAATCTGGAAATTTTCGTTGAAAAAATATTTTTGTAGTTGATGGCGGCTACGAAAATTAATCTTACGAAAATTAGCATGCACTTTTAATGCTAATGCGGTAAGGGGTTGTTCCTACGAAAAACTTTTTACACGAAAATTTATCATACGGAAGTTTCTTTGCACGAAAATTTCCAGATCTACGGTACATCCATAATTTAATGATTATTATTGTTCCGATACTGATTGATGTGCTCTCTCTCCAATGCTGTAGCTCTTACTGTCAGCAACATCACCAGCACTCTGGCTGGAATACCCTGGAGGGATATTGGTCTTCGCATACTCCGCCTTCCTGTATCCAAATGTGATGAAATATCATCACAATGCTCGACTGATGAAGAGAGAACTACAGCTCTAGTGAGGGAGTGGCTACTAAGAGACCCTCTGGCCAGCTGGAGGAAGATAATTCGTGAACTTCACACATTCATGTATTATGCTTCGTCTGAGGAACACTTTCTAGGGGACGTTATAGTTCACTACGCTGAGGAGCTGACTGGTAAGTGTGTGAGATTTAGATCCATACAATGGCATGGCTTCACTCCGGCTAGACCCTCTTCCCTATCCTTTCCATTATGCATCAAAAAATTTCTGTCTACCAGTAGTGTGTGGGAGAAGGGTCTGCCTAGCTAGACTAAACTGAAATGAAATCGTTATGTACAGACATCCTAATTCAGGGTTTCATTTAGGATTTTCGTCAAGGGGGGGGCAAACGTGACAATTCCAGAGTTAAGGGGGGGGCAAAGACTATAGTATGCTTTTCCATCCGTGAAGAATGACGTTGTGCTCATTAACTTTATTATATTAGGGGGTCTGGGGGTATTGCTGAAATTTTTTTAATGTTTCAACCTCTGAGACCGTTTCTGGTGGCTTCTGAGCACTCGGATGGGGAAAGTCTGCAAGTCAGTAATATCCACTGGTTCCCCTCTATTTCAAGTCAAATGTTGCAAGGATGTTGTATGTGTCTCCTACTGCGCATAGCGTGAAGCTTTAGCTAATTTATGGCTTAAAAATGAGCACAACTGCCGATTTGGACACTTTCACCGTTTAAATCTTTTACTTGTGCATGTATTGCATGTATGAATGGTGGTTACTCTCAAGGGGGGCAGCCAGCTTCCAAGGGGGGGGGCGAATGACCCCTCCCGCCCCCCCCCCAATGAAACCCTGTAATTTGATTATCGGCATGTGGTTATGACGCAATCACACGTGCATAATATGTACATAACGATTTCGATAACAATATACGCGATATGGATGGGAGGGGCTGATGGGTTGCCAATGGTTAGCAGAGTTAGTCTCTAGGATTTGTCTATGAAAGGGGGAAAATAGTGATTGGCAGCAGCAATAACAGCAACAACAGCGATGGTGTAGTGGTTGGGGCTCTTGTGTGCATGTGGAACAGAATGTAGCGGGTTCGAGTCTCACTTTATGCTTTGATTTTTTTTCAGTTAAGATTTGAATTTTTTTAAGTTCTCGTAAGATGTCTGTACATAACGAGATCCAAACTGAAACACATGAAATAGAATAGAAAGTTATTACCTCATGCCATGCACTAGCCTCGTCCCCAGGCCACTCCCATGTGGGGACGAGGCTACGCATGCACAAGGGGTAAAGGGATTGGTATGTTATCATCATTGGCATGAAGATTGCCAGATCATGAGATTTAGGCATTTGAGTAATTTTTAAGTACAGTGAGTTTGGCATGGTTACTCCAGTTCATCCAGAGGATGTAGAACATGATCATGGCATTGTGCGAGCAAAATTGCTTTGTCATCAAGACTATTCCCAGTGATGCAATACAAAACAACAAGTCACTGTAGCCCACCAATTGTAAGACTGACTTGACCATCGCTCGGTATCAATGCAGTGTTTCCCCCAGCATACCTGAATCAGGGTGGGCCACCCGGTTTGACTTTGGGCTAATTGGATAAACATCAAAGAAATGGGTGGAGTTTAAAGCCACAACTTAATTAAAAGCCTATGAATATCATTAAGCACCCGGTTTGGATTCTGTTCCGGGGGAATCCCTGCAATGTTAAACGGTGATTTCCAGTTGATATAGTGTTTGAGACCCGCTGTGTCCCGCAGTTAGCACTGTTAGCAACGTTGAAAATCTTCATCTAAAAACACAGGACTGATACCGATCCAGCCTGTTGGTAAACCCTCTCTTTCTAGATGATTGTTAGCTAAATCTTCACCAGCATTAACTTTAGTCCACCATAGTCTGCATAAAAACTGCTGAGTTGACAATCACACACAGGATTAATTAAATTCCTGAGCAATCACGTGCGACCATGTCCGACCTCCTCTGCAGTTCATCTGTCACTGTGTTGACTTTGACCTCAGCTCACCCCCAGCCCCTTCCAGCTCCTCTCATGACTGCATGCATGTGAGATTTAGATCCATACAATGGCTAAACTCCAGCTAGAACCCCCTCTTCTAGACTCCATAGTTGATAGCAAACTGGTCCAGCCTAATTCAGTCGGCAAAGGTCAACTGCTATCTCAGCACGTACCAGTCAGCATTTCACAAAATGTTGGCAAATAAGTGGGCATATATGTATACCACACCAAGATAATTCTTTTTGGGATGAAGAGAAACGGTAGTGCCATGGTGACTTACTATGATGCTTGATTTAAGGTTTCCCCAATTATTTTAGTGTTACTGCATAGATGCATGAAACAATACTGCATAGCACTGTAAAATACAATGGCTGAGACAGAAACTGAATTATATAAACTCAGCGCATTTAGCAATCAGTTGCCTGTGCAGCTACTTGTGGGATGATATACAACATGCATGCATGCAGTCATGAATTAAGTTTCTCCCATACCCTCCCTCCTATTACTATCGGATTGCTCCCTCTCAGTTTAGTAGTTCTTCCTAGAGGATCACGTTTTGCTGTTGGTTGTGTGTACCACTTGATACCAGGTCTAGGAAGACTGGTAGAGCATGATGGCTAGCCACTGACCATATCATAATGTGCATTAAGTGGATATTGTCATGGTAATGTATACTTAGTAATGGGCGGTAGTGGAAATAGTAGCTGATGGTATGTTGTGCAGAAAATATTGCGGTATATATCACGGTATCCACAGTATGTGGGAGAGAGTGATGTAATCATGATAATTATTAGTAATAGATAAACTATGGTTGTCCAGGATATACCGTTCATATACCACCCCGAGTTCGGGGGCGTAGCCCGAGAGTGAAGGTGGTATATGAATGGTATATCCTGGGCAAACATAGTTTATCTGTTTAATATCTTGACCGTGATTCATCAGTGTCATTAGCAGGCTGTTTACTTTTTTATTTTTGAAACTTGAAGAGTTGGAGTAGTAGGTAGCTAGATTCTATCATATGTACAATAGTTAGTCTATCAAGCTGGAACCCTCCTAGAGATTGTATTATGTGTGGGAGCTACTGGCTATGGCTAGTGAAAAGCTAGTGGCTACAATACAAACTTGGCATGCCAGTGCAACTGTGTTATTGGACTATTGTCAGGGGTAGGGAGTTATAATGCCTGAGGGCTGGGGTATATGGGAGTTATACCATGGCTGTTACCTAGGATACAAGGCTTAGTCATGATATTATTATCATAAAACTCAGCATTCAAGAAATTAATGACTATAAAATCGGTACTTTTTGAGTCTGATTATATGGTGATTTATATTATGATACTCTCATTTTTATTACGGATGGAAGACAATTATGATGGCAATACGGTAGCACGGTACTTGTAGGGTTTAACAGTTAACAGTCAATACCTCGGTATAATCACGGTATTGACGGTATATTGCCCATTACTATGTATACTGTGTCCGTAATTAGTGTGCTGGTTGATAGTGATGAAGTAATTCTCTATAATTATGTAGCACTAGGAATAAAATAATAACAGTAATTATTATGTGGAAATTTTCGCCATTTGCCAATTTCACCACCTGCTCTCATACAAAGGTAATTTTTATCCAACAAAAATGTCTACATCTACGGTATAATAATGTTATGGTATAGTACATGTAGTACGGGTTATAGACTTAGCACCATGCTTAAATAATTTTCATTAATTTTGTATTTGGAATCTCACAGACACCAGCCTAACACACAGCAATCTGACTAAAGTTCTATCATCTGTGGACACTGATGATCTGTGGGACCGTCTTGATATACCAGAGAGTGTGAGTAGGAGAATAGACGGTGACGAGTTTGATGATGGTGATGAGGAGCAACAACGAGAGCAATACGTACATTATTACATCACTTGCTCTCCTCACGCCCTCATGGGATGGAGCCATATAGCAGAACGACTTCACGGCTATGGAGAAGAGACTGCTAAGAGAGCTGCAAAGGATTATGTTCAGAGGGCTCCAGGTACATGTGGGTGTGGCATGCAGGGTACCGTTTCATTTAGGATTTTCATCAGGGGGGGGGACAAACGTGACAATCACAGAGTTAGGGGGGGCAAGGATTGTACTAGTGTTTTTATCAGCCAAGAATAACATAGTGCTTGTTAACTGGGGGGTCTGGGGGCATGCTACCCCAGGCAAAGTTTTATATTTTTTAACTGCTGAGACTGTTTCTGGTGGTTTCTGAGACCTGTCTTATCAGTGATATCTACTGGTTCCCCTCCATTATAATACAGTATACTTCCTCCCACGCGGAGCGCGAAGCTGAAAATAATTTGTGTTAAAATGGTGCCTATTTGAACACTTTCGCCATTCAAACTTCTAATATTGCAAATATGGTTTGTGGCAATTCTCAAAGGGGGCAGCCTGCTTCCAAGGGGGGGGGGGGGGGGGGGGCGAGTGCCCCTCCACCCCCCCCCCCCCCCCCCCAAATGAAACCTTGGCATGTGTATGTATTGGAATGTAGAGGATGCTTATGATCGTGTGTACATGACACAGCAAATTAATGCCTGCAGTGATGTACATTGTGTGTATAGCAGTGCGTTTGTTGATTACACTGATGCTCACGCTGACCACATCCGTGCACATATCCACCTCCACACATATTAGAACCATCGCTCACGTTGGAGAATTTGAATACAGTCATGGAAAGTATCAATGACGGGAGACTAGAGGATATAGTTTGGAGGCTCCATATTCCATGGCCCAAGCGAGAAGAGCTCCAGCAGCAGTATCCTGTAGTTGCCCAGCGTAAACGAGCATATTCAGCTTACTTATTAACCCACCATCCTGCTCCCTGCTGGAGGATCATCGCTACAGCTCTGTACGAGGGAGAGGAACTAGGAGCACTGGAAATGGTTAAGAAGCTGTATCCCAGAGGTGAGCCATGTGCAGACAACTATAGGAGTGAGGGGGGAATTGATAGCCTGTGCTTGCTGTTTGTGGGTACACTGTAATCTCTTACTATGCATAATTAATTACACACAGATCACGTGTACATGTTTGTGGTCTAATAATAATATACATACATGTATATGTATAACTATTCTGACCAATCAATTTGCTTCATAAGAGGTGTCTAAATAAGTTGTATACCTCTTATAGTTGTCTAATAATACTGGAATGTACATGTAGGTGTCCAAATATTTAGGGAGGGTTTGTGCATTTGAACAGATGTACTAGAGCCGGGTATGGGGTCAAAATTCAAGAAGGTGCGGAATCAAAATCGTCTGGTTCAAGTTGAATTGTGTGTATTTAATCATACCTACTCTTCATTAAAATCTATGTACATTTATGTGCTAACCCTGCCTGCTGGACAAGTCTGAATATCTCCCTGGAGGTTGGCTACAATGTCATGTATTTAAAGTTCACCCAATGATGGAGGTGTATGCCTGTTAATTAGAATGCCCCATTGAGTGCGGGCATTTAAAAAACATGATAACCTTTAATTTTTGATAATTGAGGTTAAAGAAGTTCCTTAGCTAATAACCAAAATTATTTAAATATTGCGATTAGGCAGCTACATGTGTATACCGTACTTAATCTAATATAACGCATGGAAAAATTAATTTCAATTTTGAAAAACTCGCCTTTTTCTGGTAAAGGTCATCAATCACTCCATATATAAATGTTATGAGAATCCGTGAAAATTGATGCTAATTTCTTGCGTTAAATTGGATCAGGCATTGTATTCGATTAACCCCTATGGTACAGTAGGAGGCATAAAAACGGTGACGTTTCCGTCCCGTCCCGTTCCGTTTAAACGGAAACGCGTGCCCGTTCCGTTCAACAAAAAACGGGAACTGAACGGGAGGTGGAGCAGGCGACAAATGGTGCGACCAACTTCTCAAACCGTAGCTAGCTCGAAGTACACGCCAGAGGAGTCCAAGAAAGCCGAAAGGAGTACTACTTCAGTCGATCTGCTAGCTGTAGATGCGATTTGAATCGATTTGAATCGATCAGCGATCTGAGGTCGATCGATCGACAATAGCGAAAATCGCTCGCAGTCGAGCGTCGATCGCAAAACACGCTAAAATCAGAAGAGCGGCAGCAGCACAGTGTCCCAGCGAAGTTTAGAACACAGTGGAAGTGTACAACCATCGATTCTAGCTCTGGTTCCTGACACGTTGGTAAGACACGCCCAACGTGTTAATTGATCGCTTGCGCGCGCGAAACGGGAACTGAACGGCGAACGGAACGGACGTGTTCCGTTTAGACGGAACGGAAACGTCACCGTTTTTATGCCTCCTACTGTATGTACAGAATGATGATAGATGTTCACGATCAGATTGAAATGAATAGCTAGAACTCTTAAAGGGATTGTGTCCATATATAAGGCGTAATTGCTTCTTAATAAGCTCATTAGTCTAAAAATTCAATAATTGAAGTGGGTACAGGAAGTATGGGCACACCCAATATCATCGTGTAGTCCACAGAAGTACGCGGAGATCAAACATATGAGCAGCACAAAAGACTGTCAAGTTGAGAAGCCTGCAATCTGTGGTTGTGGATAAGAATACTAATACCGTATGGCGGGTAATTTTCGTGGGGTCTAATTTTCGTGGAAAGTCCGAAAAGGCCCTCAAAATTAATTTTTATGATTTTAAATTTCGTGACAGCAACCAGTCTAGGGGCGTGGCACTACGGCATAAGCGATGATGTAATCAATGCACGCGCTCGCGATCTTCTTTGTTACTAAGCCATACCTACAGAGACTTGGACAAAAGGCATAAGATAGAAGAATTTAGTACCGAAGACGCTATCAGCTGGATGACAGTGGCTACTGTTGCTTGCTAACACTGGAAAGTGTTGGCCGCGCAGCCACAATGTATGTTTGTGGCCACGCCCATCATCATGGACTCGTATACGTAGTACCATATTACCATAGGCATTAATTTTCGTGGGTGGGAAAATTTCGTGACTGCCAAGTCAACCACGAAAATTAGCACCCCACGAAAATTACCTGCCATACGGTAAGTATAGGATCGAGAGCCTACACGGTGCCTAGAAATTCGAACGCCCAGCAGAGTGAGCCTCAGTGGGCAGATTTGAATGCACACGCAAACTTAGCCATCCACCATGCCCAGTATTCATTTACCGCGTGGGCGCGTGTGGCTTCAATTAGCAGGCAATCAGCTCTTATAGCATGACACAATGCCTTTAAGTACTGTTGTCTGTAGATGTCGAAAACTAGTTAATATGTTGCATAAATTTACGTGCTCAAATTTCTGTTTGCCGATGTCCACCAACCTACTAGTCTCGTCCCCAAAAGAATGCATATGCATGCATGCGCCAAAATCTCTGTATACTATCCGTGGACTACTTGATCGTATACTACTACCAAGCTCAAAAGTCGCCCAAGCACTGGAAAAGTATCTTGCCATCGGATAGTGATGGTGTCTAGCTAGGAGACTTAAATGACGTAAATCACTCAAACGTTGATTTTTATCCCCTCAAAAGGCCGTTTTGTTGTGGAAACTGGCTTACCATAATAAGTTTTGTTGGTAAGGGCTTGCACATGCCCATGCAGTTGTTACCATGCTCTCTTTTCCCCTCCCCAAAGAGAGCCTGGGGACGAGGCTCATAGGCGGTTTTAGGGGGGTTTCCGAGGTTTCTGGAAACCCCTTACCAGCTGGGTATTCCATTTAATGCCCGCTACACGTGTGTCTACACAGCCTAGCTAGACAGCTAAAGTTAGCCTTCAGTGCTATTGACACGCCTGAGAGGCTCGGAGCAGGACTAGCCAGGATGATCAAGAGTGCTGAGCCTACCACCTACAAAAAAGACATGCAAAACAAGGAGTAGCTAAGTTCATGGCTATGCTATGTATGCATGCATGATCATTTACTAGTACAGCTAGCTATTTATGATATTAGTGACAGGCCTGGTAGCTATAGCTAACTAAGCTAATTTAAAGTAGCTGTATTTGCTTCTTTATTTGCTTTTTTGTTTTATGACGTTTATTGAAAGAAAATGGCTCTAGGAGCAGTCTATGACACCAAAATTTTCAAAATTTTCCTGGGGGAGCATGCCCCCAGACCCCCCTAGAAGGCTTAAAACTAGTTAGAAACCCCTACAGAAAAATCCTAGAATCGCCCTTGAGGCTACTAACCTACATGTAGTTTTCAGTATGCTACTTAGGATATCAGTCGTGTGCACGCTAGGGAAATACCCACCTCATGCACTGTATCTATGGTAACCACAATACTAGGATAGCCATCTGTTGTTTACAGATCTGTTCTGCATAATGACACTGGATACTCTGTTGTACTGTGATATATACGATTCTTGCCATCTTTTAATATTTTTTTAGCGACAGAGTTCTCAGTTGGGGACCCATACATGTACTTTTGCCATCTTGATACATGTACATTTAATGTCAATGGTTTTGAATGTAGTTATCATCAGGGCAAGAATGTTTAATAATGTCTACCTGACTAGAGTTCTTAAATATAATCAGCTAATGGGTGTGTCTGACGCTGGTGTCAAATCACTCCTGGCAGTGGTTGGCTCATGGAGGATGAGGTGTTAGTCCCTCCTCCTTCTTCTTGTTCTTGATGGCTCTCAGCCATAGCAACGGTAATTCTCTCCCTTTGTCTCTGTTCATCAAGGTCTTGGGAACCATTTACCTTTTACCACATAGCTACATGTATACAAGTATGTATAGATTACGAGTTACAGTAGATATCAGTACATCCCTCTCCCATTCCGAATTATGAAAATGTATAAATTTTGCATCGTGTCGATAGGCGTGGCTATGGAGTACCAAATCCAAACTAGTATCCAACAAAAGGCTAACGTTTGTGACACTCGTGGACCATGTTTATGCTACCAGGAGTACATTACAAGGAGTGTGCAATGCAAACAATAGTAGTACAAACATCTCTTTCCAGATGTGACATCACGACCACCCCTGTACGTACATGGGCCTGAATATCATTAGAAGGTACTTAAGTACTTAAGTTGCAACCACTGAATTACATTCTGTAAGGCTGCAGCTGCAGCTATTTACCATCAAGAAGCTGATAGGACAGTGCAGACACAACCTTCATGGCTTCATGGTTTTAGTGGTTGCATATTAATGATATTCTGTGACATCAAATCTGGAAAGAGATAATTGTACTACTACTATGTGGGTTGCATACTCCTATAGTAATGTATTCCTGGTGCTACTTGATCAATTCAGTTTTTGTTTTTATCATTGTTATAATATTATTATACAAGTACCAGGTATCCTCTATTTTGTAATTGTGCATGCATGCCTTAGATACAACAATCATGATCAGCCCCCCCCCTTCGCTTGTTGTAATACGAGGAATGGAGAATGTGTAAACAGAAACCGGAATTATCTTGCAATTGACATTCATTCAATATTTTTTCTATTGATAATGTATAAACACTATGGCACTATTCTGTAGCATGCTGTACTGTGTCATGCATGTGTACAGGTACTGGCCATAATTTGCTATCAATATTATTATTATTGCTGGTTCTTTGCTACAGATATCAACCTTCAAAATCTGTGTCTGGAAAAATTATCAAATTGGCTGAAGAGTACTAGCGATATTGACACTCTTCCCCTTCCAACAAAACTTAAAGTCGAATTAAAACATCGCTTAATAGTATTGTATTAATTTCAATTTGTTGTTTGTTGGTATTAATTTTTTGTTGTTGTTCACTGATGACCATTCTGTTATGATCATTGTTATGCACAATATTTAATTATGTCGATAATTATAATAATTAAGGGGGCTTATCCAAAGTCCTTGTGAAAAAATTAACGTCATTATGATGTTAGGAGGGTGGGGGTCTTGACATTGTACAACTGCTTTGTCAGCTTTAGTTGGGATTATGCATTCTTGTGGTTGAACAAGTCTAGACACACTTCCAGCAGTGCCAAAATTTGCATTTTTGTGACAGCTGTATCAGGCACTACGTAGCTAGAACTGTGCACGTAGCTATAGGCAAACAAGAAACTTTTCAAGGACAGGTATGCAATGAATCCATGAAGACATAGCTAGATAGCACTTTACAATACAAGTGAATACCGAATGTACATGAGTAGGCTTAATGGGAGCAGAATCATAGATTCAGTATTGAATCTATGCTGAAATGCTGTGATGTTAAGGGGGGGGGGGGGGGGGGGGGGGGAGGGGTTTAATGTTAGCGTCATAATGTCGTCAATTTTCCAAAAGGACTTTGGATAAGGCCCCTAATAGTTTCATGCTCCACTTTGGCTGGTATGGGCCATTAAATTCTTGTTCTCATGCGCTACTGTACCTGCACCATCTTGCATGCTGCATAACTAGTTTACGTATAGCTAGCTATAAATAATAATAATTAGCTATTAGCTATTATTAGGGAATATGAACACGCTGCAGTGGCGTTCCCAGGATTTGAGGGAGGGGGGTGCTATGACATTCGCGCGCGCAAAGGTTTTAGCCACGCACCCAAAATGTTGACCACACCCCTAATTAAACGCGTTCTTGAAGGTAGCTGGCTGACAAAGAAGGCTGTTTTAGGCCGAATAGCGACGAGAAACTGCTGTTTAGGGAGCAAATTTTAGAGGCCAGTAAGTTTATTGTTGGTAGTAGCTTCCAGTCATCGATTATCGGTAACAATATTTGTCACTGAGCTACTGAACTGGCTGTTGTGCCAGAGCTGATGGGGGTGCTCCAGCACCCTGAGCACCCCCCTGGGTACGCCACTGCGCTGGAGTGGAACGTAGAATGGAATGGTGGAATGGACTGCTGGAGTGGAGTACTGGACTGGACTACTGGAGGGGTGTGGTTACGCATGCGCAAAATTGTCCATTGTCTTTGGCCAGAGCCTCGTGGGGTAGTTTGTTGCTCCTGAAGGTGCTACAAGGTTTTCTAAGATTGCATTAGGCAACTAGTTGATTCTAGGTACCCTTAAGAGGAAGCTAAAAAGCCGGCTAACCACCCTACAAGTGAAAGCAAAAGAGCCAGTGGAGTAGCTACTCAGCAGTGAATAGTAAAGAGCTAGGGAAAGAGGCTGCCTTATTACACAAAACTCAGAAGCCAGCAGGAGAGTTAGCCTAGGTGCTAGCCACAGGTGTCTACAAGTGGTAGTCTATAAGGTGCTAAGGGGAGTTTATAAGAACTAAGAGGAGTCTGCATTCAGTGGACTGGAGACCCTCACTGGAGTTGCTGGACTGGAGCACTGGACTAGAGTACTGAAGCACTGGAATCAAGGAGTTTTCAAAGTGTTGTAAGAAGTTCATACATGTAGCTAGTATCTTCTTTATGATCATTCTAGGTATCATTCATTCATGTAGAATGCCGCTACTTGAAAAATAAAATTGTGAGGGTAGAGACATTGCAAATCTGCCCGTTTATGATTGCTATGGACTATAGCTACTTAAGCTTGATGTAGCAATACGCTTTGGCTAAGAAGTGGATAGTGGTACCACATGAAATTGAAAGGTCACAGGTTGCAGTGCTTTTTAAAATGTGTCTACAAAGTCATAGTTTCGACTAATATAATAGTACGCTTATTTGCCAGTAATGATGACGTCACACGCCCGTATTCATGAATACCGTATAGCCGGAAATATTGGCGGGCATTAAATTTGGCGGTTGAGCCCAAAATCGCTATTGAAAGAATATTGGCAGATTTAAATTTGGCGGTTCGGTACGGGATCGCCATACATATATATGCGAGTAGGAAATTTTGGCGGATTTTAATTTGGCGGTTGTAATAATAGACCGCCAAACCGCCAAATTTAATTCCCCGCCAAATTTTCCGGCTATACGGTAGTTCATGAGCTAAACAAGAAACAGAACAGGGAAGCCAAGGCCCCTACCTAATGAATAGAACACAAAGCAGTGGTTAGTTTGTTGTTTCTGAAAGTGCTATAAGTGCTTTAGGCTTACGCTAAGGAGTTTACCCTACCACCAGAAGCTTAAAAGCTAAGGAAGGCACATGGGTAGTAATTAAGGAGCTAAGGAGCAAAGGCAGGAAGATAGGAGAGGGGGTGAACAAAAGTAGAACACAAAGCAGTAGGTTGCCTTCTGAAGAAGGTGCTACAAGTGTTCTAGGCCTACGCTAAGGAGTCTACCCTGGTGAACAAAAGCAGAACACAAAGCAGTAGGTTGCTTCTGAAGAAGGTGCTACAAGTGTTCTAGGCCTACGATAAGGAGTCTACCCTACCACCAGAAGCTAAAAAGCTAAGGAAGGCGCAGGGGTAGTAATAGGCAGAAAGATAGATAGAGAGGGTAAACCAAGTTTTCTTGCTTGAGCAGGGTAGTAATCTAAGGGGCCAAGGCAAAAAGATAGGTAGAGAGGGTGAACCAAGTATTCTTGCATGAGCAGAGTTTCTGCAGGTAGCTACCTGCTAGTCCCTCCTAGTTAGCCCTATCCTTAGACAGCTATTCTTCCTTTGAAGTGCTGTAAAGAACCTCAAAGTCATTAACACATTGTTACAATGAGCTTGGAAAGAAGCAGGAGACAACAAATCGGCCAGTTAGTCACACCAAAAAGTAGTTCTTGTAATCACTTTGGCTCTTCATTTTCGGTTTCTGTACAAAGTGTTTGCAAAAGTTGCAATTCTTGGCTCAAAGTATAGCTAGTTCAATTTATAAAACCAAATTTCAGTGCTCCAGTGTTCCAGTCCAATGCTCCAGTCCAGCACTCTAGTGAGGCACATGAATGCAGACCCCCGAACTGAAGGAGTTTCTACAAAAAAAACCCCCCTAAAACACAAGTGAGGATCTCCATTGAAATTATGCTTAAGATGAAGCAAGATTTCTTGCTTTTCTGTGGTGTGTTTTATGGCTAGCCTTGTCCCAGAATCTTCCCTCCCCCTTCTCTATTAATATAATGCAGGAGGAATGGAAGGAAAATCCACCCCAGCAGAGTTTCTAGACAAGGGGAAAATGCTATTTATACACACTAGCCGTAACTGTTCAAAGATATTCTTTTGACCCCAACAATGTCCGCTCTACTGTTCTTTTTCCAATGTTCCAAGTGAGGATAAAACTTTTTTTGTCCCTTAAAAAACACAGCCAGCACAATGTTGTTGAACTTTATTTTTTATGCACGTTTTTAGGTAGTCTCCCTGTTCACATGATTGTTGTTCCAGAAGAATGTGGACACAAAACTTTCCAGAGAATCCAAACTGCTAAGTAAGCTAAATAAACTGTACAATTGCAAATTACCAAGTAACAAACAAACTGGCAGCTACATAAAAATGTAGTGTCAGTGGCGTAGGAAGATGTTTTTGAGCAGGGGGGGCTGAAAGTAAGCAGGTGAAGACTCGCTTTACGCGCACGTAGCGCGCGAAAGCTAGGGGGGTCTGGGGGCATGCTCCCCCAGGAAAATTTTGGAGCTTTAGACCTTCTGAGAGCTTTTCTAGTGCATTTTCGAGGACATTCTGGACTCTTAGCTTGTCACATGTGAACACAGATCAGTAGTGACTACTGATCTAGTAGGGACTACTGATCTGTGTTCACATGTGACAATTATTGATATCTACACACCGTGGGGCTAAGATACACCACAATCATGAATAACTCAACCCTGATTGTGGCAACGGATAAAAAAGAAAAATGCAAACCTCAGAGGGTGAGCCCCACCCCCTGGCTTGTACAGCAGTCTAAAAATCAGAGGGGCTCTGCCCCCCCAATCTTATGACTGGGGGGGGCAATTGCCCCCCCAGCCCCCCTGGTTCTTACGCCAGTGATTGTGCATGCATTTTTAATTGCCACCAGCGTCCATGATTGGTTAGTTTTACTGGTTTATTAGCCTCCAATTTTATCAATGTAAGATATTCCAGCCTGAGGAATGGAAGGAAAATCCACCCCAGCAGAGTTTCTAGGGGAAAATGCTATTTATACACACTAGCCGTAACTGTTCAAAAGATCAACTTTTGACTCCAATAATGTCCACTTTGGGAGCTCTACTATTCTTTTTCCAATGTTACAAGTGAGGATAAAATTTTTTTGTCCCTTAAAAAAACACAGCCAGCACAATGTTGTTGAACTTCATTTTTATGCACGTTTTTAGGTAGTCTCCCTGTTCACATGATTGTTGTTTCAAAAGAATGTGGACACAAAACTTTCCAGAGAATCCAAACTGCTAAGTCAGCTAAGTAAACTGTACAATTGCAAATTACCAAGTAACGAACAAACTGGCAGCTACATAAAAATGTATTGTGCATGCACTTTTAATTGCCACAAGCTTCCATGATTAGTTAGTTTTACTGGTTTATTAGCCTTCAGTTTTATCAATATAGGATATTCCAGCTTTTTTGAATGAGCTAAAATCGATTAGCAAGCTGAAAACTTTCATCTCTTTTATCATCAGCTAGAACTTCATTCACGATACTGCAATGGCAGATGTACCAGTTGACAAATTGAATGAGCAGCTCAAATGTAGTGTTTGCTTGGAGATCTATAACGATCCAAAGATACTCAAGTGCTTTCATATCTTCTGCCAAACATGTCTCGAAAGGATTTATCAAAAGCAGGCCATACCTGGCTACCTCAGCTGTCCAAATTGTCGGCAAGTCACACCCATATCAGGTGGAAAGACGGCGAACCTTCAGCCAGCCTTCCACATCAACTGCCTCTTGGAGATCGTAAATCAGCACAAGAAGAAACCCATGGGTCTCTTGGCAGGAGAAGTTGTTAAATATCACAATTCTTGTGATCCACCTTCAAGCTCTATCATCTGTTGCTCTGAACATGAAGCAAGAGTGGCTGAACTTTACTGTGAGACATGCAAAGAGATGATCTGCTTGAAGTGTGTCATCAGAGGAGCACAGCATTGCAGTCACGACTACAAAGACATTGATGAGTCATTTGAGAAGTATGAAGAAGAAATAATGCCACTTTTAGAGCCAATGGAAAAGAAAATGCTAGCTGTTAATGCAGTTCTATCAAGCCTAAGTGAATTCTATGAGAAAACAGTTTACGAACAGAGAGTGATCAAAAGTGATATACAAGAAAACAGCAAACGAATGCACGAATTGATAGACAAAAGGGAGAAGGATCTGATCGACGAGTTGAATAAGATTATCACAATAAAGCTAAAAGGAATTTCTTTACAAAAGCATGAGATGGGGATACTCCAGGCACAGCTGAGCAGCTGCTTGGAATTCACTAGGTTCAAACTCGACTCAGGGAACAGCAAAGTCATGAAAAGCGAAGCAGTGGCCATGAAGACTGACCTACTACAGCAAATCAAGAAAGTTCTTGACATACCAGAGCCCACCATTTTCACACAAAGCAGTGAAACATCAGCAGTTTTCTCGGTAAAGGAAGATGTGTCGGAAACTATTTCAAGCTATGGAAAAGTTAGTGGAACTTCACCAGATCCTTTAAAATGCTCCATAGCAGGCAATGGGTCAGAACAAGCACTGGTGAATGAAACAGCCACAGCAATTGTAACAGCTGTCAACTTCAGAGATGAACCATGCATCCTACCGCTAAAGTTTGAAGTTGAGCTAGTTTCTGAGCTGACTGGAAGAAAAATGGCTGTGAACTTTGAGCCTATTATGCAAGATAACAGAGATCGAAGCGAATATGCTGTCACATACCAGCCGATCAACAAGGGACAACACCAGCTTCATATCAAAGCTGACGGCCAACACATCAAAGGTAGTCCATTTAGTATCGCAGTGAAAATGCCAGTTGAGAGCCTTGGCCCTCCACTGCAAGCAATGAATGATATTGGAGAGCCATGGGGAGTAACTATCAAGAGCAACGGGGAAATAGTCGTGACAGAGTGGGGCAATAGCTGCATATCTATTTTTAGTCCCATGGGGAAGAAACTGCAATCATTCAAAGCCCATGGTCTTGGCGACGGGGAATCTCCAAGGCTTTGCAATGTGGCTGTCGACAGTGAGGGCACTATGTTAGTGACTTGTGACAATCACTGCATTCAGAAGTTTACACCAGATGGGTCCTTCAGCAAATCCATTGGCACCCGAGGCAAAGGCATGCTTGAGTTTGACTGCCCTTATGGCATTGCTTTCAATAGCTACAGCCGAAAAGTGTATGTAGCTGACAGCAATAACCACAGAATCCAAGTGCTCAACCTCACTCTCAACTTTTCCAGAATGTTTGGAAAGAAAGGTAGCGGCAAGGGGCAGTTTGATCACCCACAAGGCGTGGCCACGGACATCACAGGAAGGGTCTATGTTGCTGACACTGGCAACCATCGCATCCAAGTCTTCACAGAGAATGGGAACTTTGTAATGTCCATTGGAAAAAAGGGAACAGGAAGAGGGAAGCTTGACTTGCCACGTGACGTTGCTGTCGACGAAAATGGTCTGGTGTATGTGAGTGAATTCAAAAATGCTCGCATCTCAGTGTTCAGTCCAGAAGGTGAATTCAAAATGTCATTTGGAGGAAAAGGGTCTGGACCAGGACAATTTGACAGCCCTCGTGGACTAGCAGTGGATAACAGTAGAGTGGTGTATGTGTGTGATAGTGGCAATAATCGCGTGCAATTATTCTAGTTATTCACAAAATGCAATGTTTGTGCAGCACAACATCTTTTTGCTCAAAAGTCACTAGTTTTTTTGATCACATGTGCACATTAGCTTAGAAACAAACTGCTATAACATTTTGACATTTTTTTACTACAGTTCATCACCTCGTTAACCAACTTTATTTGGTAAATGATTTGTTACTTCATTTTTCTTTGCTGACTGTGCTTTTGTTCCACCTGTGACTCAAAGGAGGCAGGACATGCTTGACCTTTGTTCATTAAGGTCACTAATTAGCTTTTTGGTTTCAGCTTGTACAAAGCTTGTAGGAGGATCTCTTCCAAATATTTGGATTTAGCACCCATGATTTAGTGGGGGGCCTGTCCTCAGAATTAGTCCAATCCTTACCATTTGCCAGATACCGGCATTTTCAGATTTAATTACATTCATGGCCTTTTTGATTGAAATGCTAGTATCTGACTAACCATGGGGAAAAAGCTAATTCTGAGGACAGCCCCCCCCCTCCCCCCCCCCCCCCCCCCCCCCCACACACACACACACTAAATCATGGGTGCTGAATCCAACTATCTGGAAGAGATCCTCCTACAAACTTTGTACAAGCTGAAACCAAAAACTCTAATTAGTAACCTTAATGAACAAAGGTCAAGCGTGTCCTACCTCCTCTGCTTGTGACTTGTTTTCCCAAAACAAACATTTCTTGAGTGATGCTCTCCTAGATGTCATAGACAAAAACTATTTGCTTGGCTGCTCTCTAAGCAGGCTGCATAATAAATGTATGTCTGTATTTTTTTGCTTATGGCCATCCCTACATAAGAGTGTACTACTGTTGAAGCAAGCATTTTGAAATCTTTGCTAAGCGATTTCAGGGGCGGCAGAAGGTTGAGAATAGTGGTGTGGCAAACCTGCCATTACCAAGGCACAGTATAACATCATAAACATGTTATTTAAATGAATACCCTTTAATATTTTGAGAAAGGTGGGCGTGGCAGGATAAGTCGCGAATCATTGGCCTCGTGTTCATGCCAAAGTGCGTCTGTCATGACCGTGGCAATACTAGCTACTAGTGGAATGGGAAAGACGTGATCTGCTCATTGCTACAGCGAAGCTATAGCTATTTCAAGGTCAGGAAAGTATTCAAGTCATGGCTATTTAAGTAAAAAGTGGTATGGCATTGCCTATCCATGAAAAAAGCGGTATGGCAAATGCCACATCAGCCATAACGCTTCTGCCGCCCTTGGATTTATACTAGGATTGTTTTTATCTACACAGAGTTTCTTGACATTACAGTTTCAACACAACTCATAATAGCTAGCTATATGTTTTGAGTGGCAAAAGTCAAAGTAAGGCCCATTAAGAGTACATCTAGAGAAGAGACCCAACCTTTGCAATAGTTTGAATTTTATTCATCACCAAAAAGTTGACTTCTCATAAGAGAATCGATTCATCACAGGGCATGCAAGTCAAAATGTCAGGCAAAAATTAAGCCATTTTGGGGGTATGCAAAAATGCAGAGTCAGCATTTTACAGTTAATTCTATACAACCTTTTGTTTACCCTAGTAGGGTCTATTTGGGTCATATTTATTAATTTTGTTTGCAGTGGAAGTTTTTTTACAGCACTATACTTTATTCTTTAAGTAGGAAGCACTATACTATGGTGGCTGCTGAATTACGTACAGGAATCACACCACACACAACCAAATGAATCACCCAATTACAACACCAACATTAGTCCTTTTAGGGTATACTGAAAATAATTATAGCTGACTATAATGTGATTTTTCCACTCATACTACGATGTCTGCCACTGAAGCCCTTTAGGGCAAGCGGAAAATACACATGCTACCATATTGGTGTGACATAGCTATGCCACAAGGTACAAAAGTGGTGTGTTTATATCATTATTATCTGTAGATATCCATATCTTGTGAAAATTCACATGCTGTGAGCACGCTATACCAAACAGCTATCTATGTACTAGCTATGGTAGAATTCTGAAACATTCCCTTATCATGCCAAGAAGAGTCCGTGGCATTAGATGTCATGATTGCCGGAGTCATAGCTAGCTGCAGATGAAAAGCATGGTAATGGGTCGATCACCTATAGCTTTTCAAACTCATTGTAAACTCCTAAAGAATGAGCACTATCTATGTAGCTAGCAAAGCAGAGAATAGGCAAATGGTCAAGGCATTACCATATCAAACCTATGCTGATAGTACATAATAGACTTCTCCATATTTGCCTCAATCTTTACATTTGTATACAATTTGATACAAAGGTCACACCAGAAATCACAACACAAAGCAATCAGCGTTTCAATATACCATAATCTATAGCATTTCTTTTGGTATACCAGATAGTTTTGAGCAGCGCAAGTGTGCTCTTAATCACATGAATCATGCAACCAAATGAATCACATCATTAGATGAATTACACCACCAAAGTGGTGTGGTTGAATTTTTCCACTCATATGACTAAGGCTACCATTTTGATCCCTGTTTTCTTCTGAAGCTCTATTGCCATACATCCTTTGGGGTAAGCAAAAAATTACTCATGCTTATCATAGTGGCATGATCATGCCACTATATAATCAAACGAAACAGAAAATGCTCACATGCTTACCATTATATGTCACATTTTAATCCAATGAGCACAGATTATTATTCATGGTGGCATTGCACAAGCAGAAAATACAGTGGAACCCCCAAATGCGGACACATTTGGGACCTTGAAAAATCGTCCTGATTAAAGAGGTATGATCCTGATTTCAGGGGTGAAATAATATACACTTGTATTGCATTGAGACTAAATGAAGTGTCCTGATTATACAGGATGTCCTGGTTTCAGGGAGTCCACATTTAGGGGTTCCACTGTACTCACACTTATACCATTCATGATGGAATCATGATCAAGCAAGCAGAAAATACTCACGCTACCTTTCATGGTTGGTTCATGCCACATTTTAATCAAGGAAGCACATCCTGCCATAGTGGACACTATAATCAAACAGAAAATACTCATGCTATGTACCATAATTTAGTGGTATTGATCATGCCACATTTTCAGGGCCGGGCGAAGGTAAAAAAATTATGGTGAGGCCGAAGTGGCAGTTTGCTGCCTATTAATGCACGTGATGGTGTGCCCAAGCTAGGGTGTGTGGTTGCATTAAAATTTTAATAGCCATGATAGCAAAAGTGCATACAAAAGTGATATTAACAAAGTTTTAATAGCCATGATAGCAAAAGGGCATACAAAAGTGATTAAATTTATGAAAAAGTTCCAAAAAGTTTCTTTCTTTCATCATTAGCTGATGCAAACTCATTCAATATATACTGAGATGTGATCTATGTTGTCTGTGAGATGGTTATGTATATGCAATACACCATAGTGTTATTAAGTCGAGTTTGGGTCATTGTACTACGCAAGTATGTTTTTATGCAACGCATAGCTGAAGCACTTCTTTCAGATACTGAGTTTGTGGCTGGCATTAGCAAAACAAACTTAACAAGAAGCACGTTGATAGCAACTTATTGACTCATTTTTCTCCATCAATACTGCAGCTCTTACTGTCCAGAACGTAATACAGCAGTTGAGAGGAGTGGACTTCTTAGAAATTAAGTATGGTAAAAGTTTGCTTACCATTCCTTTTTCAAAGCTTTGTGAACTGAAGTCGGCTCACCTCTCTACTGATGAAAAAGAAGCAGCAGTAGTCCGGTATTGGCTGTTAAGAGACCCACTAGCCAGTTGGAGGAGAATCATACACCAACTGGATGAGTGGGCTGACTATGGCTATGGTCATTGCAGTGACATTGCAGACAGGATACGTCACTATGCTGAGGAACTGAATGGTAAGAATACAATCTTGTCATTATTATAGTGTGACTTTAATATCAGATTCTATAAGGTTCAGCATGACTGTATAGTTATGGAGCAATACCAAGCTTTTATCCATGGCAAGCGTTCCTTAAATTCTTTCAATTTACAGACAATACACACACTCACAGCAACCTATTGATGGTGCTTAGCCATGTGGTGGACACAAGCACACTAATGAGCTACTATCTCAGTGTACCAGACAGTGTGATTGAGAAGATCAGCAAGGATGAAGAGCAGCAGCGATGTGAATGTATCCACTATTATCTGAAATACTCACCATATTCAATGTTGGACTGGGGGTATCTTGGAGGGGAACTGCACTACTGGGGCAAAGAAGAGGCTGCTTTAACTGCAACCAGAGCCTTTATTCAAAGACATCCAGGTACAATTTACATGACTTGTGGGTGTGGCATGTGTATGTACGACATCAAATACATAAAGCTTATGATCATGATAATATAGCTACAATGTCATGAACCATGCAATACCATACAGCAATGAGCGTAATTCTTTGTATGTAACAGATTACTATCCATAGTGCATCATTGATTAGTCAATTAAACTGATACTCACACTAACCACCTCTGTGCACGTGTCCACCTCCACACACAAACGTACACATACAGAGCCATCCATGACACTAGATAATCTATCGAGTATCCTTGACAGGGTACAGGACATCGATGCTGTTGGACATTATCTCCAGATTCCTCACTCCAAGCAAGTGGACCTGAGACAGCAGTACGACATAAGACAACTCCACACAGCTTGGAGTGCCTATTTTGTCAGCCACCACCCTGCGCCCTCTTGGAGGATAGTTGCTCTCGCCCTGTGGGGGGCAAGGGAACTAGAAGCTCTGAAAGTCGTCCAGAAATTATATCTCGAAGGTGAGCAATTTGTATGTATGCTGCTGTAGGAGTGAGGAGAGATTTAAAATAATTATTAAGGTTAAAGGTATATAGCTGGTAATGATGCAATGCGTGACATTGTATGCTACAGATATTACCCTTCAAAATCTGTGCCTGGAAAAGTTATCAAGTTGGTTAAAGAGTACTAGCGATATTGACACTCTTCCCCTTCCAACAAAACTTAATGTTGAATTAAAGTATTATCACTTATTTGGTGAATAGAGTTGCATTATGAGCTAATTATTCATTCTTTGTTTTTACTTTTGTTCTTATTCACTCGTGATCATACTACATGTATTATGATAATCATTGTGCGCAATATTTTGTGTCGATATAATAATTTTATGCTCCACCTATGCTGGTATGGACTATTATTTCTATTCTAGATCTCATGAGCTACTGTACCTGCTGCATAATATTACTAAATTATAGCTACGTTAAATCCTTGACGACCTTTACCTTACGAAGCGATGTGCACTAGCCCCACCCACCAAAACGGATATAAGGTGCTCTCCCTACTTAACATCACGTGACAGAGAAACGAGAAGATTATAGCTATATACATAGACTATAATTGTCCTATATCGTCGGAGAATTGTTAGCTTGATCTATTCATAGAAATGGAGATGGAGACGGGGGTGATACAGATACATGTATGAGCTGCGGTGCCGAGCCGGGCAGCAGCGGCGGCGCTATAGCGGAGGACCCGGTGTCACAGGGTAGAACCTCCCCCCGGAAATTTCCTCCGGGGGAGAGAGTACAAATTCTCCCCCCAGAGAGAGAGAGTATCCTAGTAAATTATCTCCCCCTCCAGGGTAAAACCTCCTCCCTACCAAACTTCACAAGGCATCTCCCCTGTGTGTCTGTACATAGCCACTTGATGTCTGCATGCACTTAAGTTGTAACAACTATAAATAAATGTGGAATATTGAAATAATAAAATTAATAATTATGAAGAGAAATACGGTAGATATCAGTCATTACATGATCATGAGTAGATGAAAACATCAACATTTACAACATTTATGACAAAACCAGCCTCTTCATGAGGAACATTGTTCAGTCCAGCACAGTCCATGTGACTCCAGTTATCACACTGAGGTGACAGTTCTCAAAGCACCTGGGTAATCACAATGTCATGAATCACAGAGCTGTCATGGATCATTTCAGCAGAATAATCAATAGCTATCATCATACCTAGAAAGATGGTTCCTCAAGTTTTATAAAATTATAATAGAAGCTATCATGTCACCTGTAGCACTTGGCTGGATGCCATAGTCAATCAAATATTCATTATAGTACCACTTGAGTATTGTACTTGATATAATACATTGATATTCACTACCATCAAGTCCTAATAATTTATGTGAGTGTATGATGGTACAATGACTATGTGTATGTGTATGCATAGTTCGTTTAATAATTCTCCACTGTAGCTATAGCATGCTTTGATCTCTCTGAATGTGGTCCTCTTCCTTCCTCCTTCAGCCAGAGTCCTATGATGGCTGACTCAGTGAGTCAATCAATGCTTCAGTAGCTAGCTATCAGTGTCACAGGCTAGGTGTGCCAGGGGTTGATATGGCTTACTCCACTGCTGAGATATCTTATCAGTCAGATAGCTATAGCTATGCGTAATATAACAACACGTGCACAGGCTCCTTTTGATACACTCTTTCAACTTGGAGGTAGTCTCGCATCCAGACCATCCCAACGTCAATTTCTAGTGCGCATGCCCAATTGGTCCACTTATACAAGTAAAAACGGTACAGGGTCGTTAATCGCCATTCCAGTATTCCACCGTTCCACCATTCCACTATTCCATTCCACCGTTCCACTATTCCATTCCACCGTTCCACGTTCCATTGAATCTAGACTCTAGATGCGTAGTAAATCAATAAGCAATACACATAAACAAGCCACATAAACAAGCCATACTTCAATAATAAATTTGTGGCTATACTTATTTTGTTTAGTCTTTGAGCTCTTAGATTGTCCCTTGACCTTCACAGCTTCAGGCAGACAGTTGCAAATCAAATGATAAACAAAGTAGCCTCGTCCCCAGTCTCCCTGATCTTATTTCAATCCATAACATTGTAAAAGAAAGGATGACACTCTACAAGCCATGATATGCACACGATGTTTCAATTGATCTCCAGGTGAAAAATTCTACACGGTATGTCCTTCAAGGTTTATTCAACTAAGTATTTGATTTGACCCTCATGTGAAATATTATTATTGAGTGTTTGTTTGTAGCAACACCTCTGGTGTACATGTGACATATTATGTCTCACGTATATTGAGTAGCTAATACCCCTAGGATAATAATTAATTTTTTTTTACTTTTAGTGTCATCCCTCAGGTGAAGAACACCCATGACCATGTGTCCCTCCATGCAGATTCATGAATTCATAGTTTTTTTTTGGCTGATATCACCAGGTGCCTATAATTTATACAACCAATTCAAGGGCTTATGGAGTCGCTCTATATTAAAGCGCTTGATACAACCAAGCAGCATTTCTACTCAATATTCGTTTCGCATACACATAAAAGCAAATCTAACTATAGATTACGCAGTGTGCGTGTGGGGTATAGCTATACTCCAGCTACAGAGCTTTAGTTTAATTAAAAAATGAAACAGAAATGACATTAAAGCTAAGAATAATAGGGGTAACACATTGTAGGTCAACTGAAACGTTTTAATATTAATGTTTGCAGCCTTGTCCTGAATTTTCTTTTCTGTCCAGTCATCTGCCATATCCTTTCTATCTCTTCGCAGGAACTCACAGCTAGTCTACCAGACTTGGCACCTTGGATGCTGGCGTGAGTTTAAAATATGTCACTATGAGGTTTTGATCATTCGAGAATTACCTCTTGCTCCTCTTCTTTGGTGGTTCCTCTGCCACCACCTCCTTGACTGTATCTCCCTCGGGATCATCACTGCTGCTGGTCTTGTTAATGTCTTTCTCTAGCTCACTAGTATACATGCCTTTGGTGTCTCATTGTCTGATGCATCCTTGTTAGCTGCCGTTGTTCGGTGTGCAGTGGGTGTACTGTGTATCTGCATGAATGCATGATTATATTTATAAATAATAATACTCTAATAATACTGTCACTTTTAGGTATTATTCTCTACCTTCTTTCCAAACTGTAAGGATAGTTGTTCTAACTCTCCCATAATGTGTGGAATTCGTCCACCTGAGCTGGAGATGAACACCAGGTCTTCATTTACAGATCCAATTCTAAACTTTGATGTGTACTTGTTCAACATTGCAAAAACCCATTCTGGAAGTACCACTTTGGCAAATCCTTGTGTCACCTTTGTGCTTTCCCACACAGAAATGATGTGGAAGGTTGTGAAACCTCTTGTGAAGACCGCCGACTTTTCACTTCACCAATTGTCATAGTCAGAACCGTATCCTGGCGTTGGGCATTTGTGTGCACGACATAACACATCAGGAATCTGCATTAGAGAAATATGGTGTATTAAATATTAGCTGTATTATAAGATTCAAAACTGATTAAGATTTACAGTTACAGTATTTATTTATTCTTTATTCCTCTTATACCTTTTCAGGCTGGATTCTTCTGCTTTCTCTCCATCCACTAATTGCTCCATAACCATACCACTATTGAGAAACATGTCAACTTCTACTGGAGATTGGAGGTTCTCACTGATGTACTCCTTCTTCCGCACAGCATTAACAGGGGCGGAGAAATAGGGGAGCAGGGGGGGCTTCAGCCCCCCCACTTTGGAAACAAGGGGGGCTGAGCCCCCCCCCCCCCCCCCCCCCCATTTTATCACATGCACATACTATAAAATTACAGCAACAAAGTTCTGGGTGTTTGCAAAAGAGAGCTCGAATAGAAATAGCTCCAAAAACTGCTGCCAGAATGCATCAGAAACGCTCTCAGAGTGTTAAAATTTCCAAAATTTTCTGGGGGAGCATGCCCCCAGACCCCCCTAGGTGGGCTGTGGGCATATGCCCACAGCCTAACCATTGTCACAGTACACAGTCAAAGGTCTGAGCCCCCCCCACTTTTGCTACCTGTTCTCCGCCCTTGGCATAAGCCAACTTCTCCTGGTTTATGCTTCTCTTCCATCGTTGTACTTTGTGTCGTGTCATTGTGGTGGAGTAGGCTACCTCTCTATCCTCCTCTGAGGCTCCAGTTTCTGGAATACGGGAGAGGACAAAATCGATCGCCGTGATGAGAGTTTGCAGTTTTGTTGCCTGTCCACTGGGCCCGATGTTTAAGACTCGCAATTCCTGGAGGTATCTTTCAATGTTGTCGGCTTTAGTGACATGTTTAAGATCGATCTAGGTATATATGCGTGTGTATAAAGTGTAGCTAGATGCATAATTTTATGGTATCGACTTTAAAGTATATAAATGTCTTACATTGTCTTTGTCAATGAAGTGCAAAAATTTGGAGACATCCTTTGCCATTTCTTTTGCAACGGTTGCATCCCTCCTCCCTCCTTCATCTCTCTGGAGGTATCTGCATGATTTTGTTACATATTGATACTCAGTAATAGACTAGCTATAATATATCTCATTGTAGTGGAACCATATAATTAATATTATTTACTCACAAAATCCTGTTAACTCAGAGGAGAGGAGGGAGTAGGCGCCCATCGACAGTGTTGAACCATTCCTTTCTCTCCCAATGGACCTGATTGTCAGTATTTGTTGGTTCAGTGTGGCGCCATCCATAATTATCTCCTCAATGGAAACCAATATCTTTTTCACGTTGGATGTATTGGGGATCTTGGGTTCTGACACATGTGAGAGGGTGATATAATACTTCTTTTGGTCTCCTGTAATAAGGGTTTAGCAACATAATAATTAATAACATAGCCCTCAAAGCCCAAACCCAGACCCGTCCAGATTTGGAAGAACTAGTTACGTAATAAACACACCCACCAGTTAAGTTTGAATGCTGCTTGGTTTGGTACAGGTGATTCCAAATCTTCTTCACCCGCTGTCCACATCCTGGTACCATGCATGTGACTTCCCTCCTCCCATGTGGCTTTGAACTTGATGGTGAAGGATCAACAGACGACATAGTAGCTATATCTGAGAGAAGCAGAACTTGGTCCTTCAATATCTGGGAGCCTCGGACATTAGCAGAGTTCTTGAAATTGTGATCTTGCTGTCTGGGACTCTCCTTTTTATATCCACTCTTTCATACAGCCACAATCTGATTGGCTGAATGGATCACATGATTTTTTTCTTGAATTTGATTGGGCAAGCCGAAATATTTTATAAGGTATTAAATCTGATCCCCAGGTGAAAAATTCCACACAGTCATGTGAAATATTATTATTGAGTGTTTATTTGTAGCAACACCTCTGGTGTTCATGTGATATGTGTCTCACGTATATTGAGTGATACCCCTAGGATAATTTTGTACTTCTAGTGTCATCCCTCAGGTGAAGCACACCCATGACAATGTGTCCCTCCAGATTCATAGACCATTGTTATATCACCTGACTAAAACAATACCTGAGGTTCATATTACGTGATCCATGAGTCAGGCCCAGGAGGCCATGTGTAGCTACCTTGACCATAATATAATATTATTATCACGAATTGTCATAATAATACTGTATGGCTAATCTGCATATTATAGTTAGTGTGTATGCACAGGTGGAAGCCACATTGAACTTCGACTGACTCCCGATCTGATGTAATAATTTGTACACTTCTATTATGATTTCATAGATAGATAGAGGAGATAATAATAATATTATTATTATAATACATGTAGAGCTAATAATGATAGACTATTTATAGTTATGTACATTAATTATGTATCCTGCATTAACAGAGAATAATAATTATTATTGAGTGAAGACAGGATCTTTAGTTAGGCTATACCTTGATATAAGAATCACAATGTATGAATATCATTAAGGTGTAAATAGCAGCAACTTTATGTCTCTTTCAGTTGCTATGGTTGCTGGCTGTCTCTCCAGGTCCCAGGGAGTTGCTGCTTGTCTCCCAAGGTTGGTGGCTGTCTCCCTCAGTCTCTCCCAGTTGCATGCACATGTCTCTCCCAGTCCAAGGGAGTTGCTGCATGCCTCTCCCAGTCCCAGGGAGTTGCTGCATGTCTCTCACTGTCTCCCACTGTTGCTGGCTGTCTCTTACTGTCTCTTCCAGTCCCAGGGAGCTGCTGCATGTCTCTTACTGTCTCCTATGGTTGCTGGCTGTCTCTCACTGCAAGCTACTCATGATCAGGCTACATGTGCATTCATGATAATCTCTTTCAATTAATTTTATAAATTCTGTGCAGAATTTAGGACAGAATCATGTGAAAAATGATTAAATAATAATTATGACTGAATCTACATGTATCCTGATTGAACCATTATGACAGTCGATAGGGGACAGAACATCATAAGTACACATACAGAAAAAATTAGGGATGGCCCGATTATATGTAATAAAATTTAATGTCATTAGATTTTTGACTTCCACATTCATGATGTACGCCAGAATACCTATCTATTAAGCCCCCACGCAGCTATGGAAATGATCAGGTTGACAACTCCCACATGTCGCACTCATGAACAAAAAAGTCGATCGACATTAAATTAAATATGTGCATGATAATCGAGAAATAATAATAATATTATAATATTATGTTAGTCCATCACACTAAATGGAACTCCCTATAGGGGAATAAAAGGGTGAGACCAGATTAGTTATAGTGAATGCAACGGATCGACTTAGCTTGGTGTTTGAGGCAATTGAAAGTGTGTTTCTGACCTCAGAAAAGACAACAAAGCTGATCCAACGTCAGTTCTCCACTATAACTTTTGATAGTCTTGTGGTATAAATGGTGGATATTTGATAATAGTAGCTATAACTATTTTATATGATTGTCAGCGCACTTAAGGGTAGGTATGAAATTTTGATAAATTATTATTGTATGTGTGGATTAATGATGAAGGGGACAAGCTTCAAACACCGAATTATAATGGTCAATATACAGCTATAATATAATTAATTAAATTTTTAGTTTGTTATAGTTGACAATTAATAATGTGTTATCAGATTCCCTGCTTTATCAGTCGTCATCCTGTAAAATTAATAAAGAGTATAATTTTCTGCTTGTGGTACTGACATGATACTTGTATTATTAATGAAAATGTAATGGGTATAGGCGCACTGTAATTGATTGATTACTGAAAAAATTGCAATCACAGGGAATATTGAGACACATTAAATAGCTCCATTGATCAAGATAATGTGATGCCCATGCATGCATGTTTTTCAATACAGTAATGCATGCAGATTATCACTACACTAAAATGAAGTTATAGCTACCCTTTAATAATAATAATTATGATGCCTACCTCTTCAAAACAGAGCACTGGACGATTGTTGAGGTTCTGAGTATCACGAAAATTGAATGTGAGAAGGTTGCCATCTTCATCCATTTTGATATTTCTCAAATCTTCCAGGTATGCCTGAGGGACTTGAATTGTATTCTTGAAGACAAACCACTGCACTATTTCATCACAACCAGGGGTAGTTAGAGATCCCTCGTAGTAATAGTAGTCACAATTCTTCGGAAATAAGTCTTCCATAATGATGTTCTCAATGTCAATCTTTGCATCCACTTCAGTGATTTGGGATGCATCAAGCTCAGCAAAGATTCCTGTGATGGGCTGAGAAGAGACTTTTCCACGAACAGCAAGAACTGCGAGAGCATTTCCAGCAGAAGCATTCATTCCTCCTACTTTCTCATGCACAAAGTGGGCTTCGAATTCTTCAGCATTTCCATCCACCAAGTGCTCAGATCCTTCTCCACTATTAGCTCCCCAGTGGAAATGAAATTGAAGAAGTTTATAATTTCCAACTGGTGTTGTCATGATAGCATTAACCGAACCATCTGGGGTGAATTCAACATTCTGGCAGGTATTATCAAATTCTCCATCAATCATTGAGCTGTATGCAGAGCTAAATTTTAGAGCAGATAGATTTTCATCCTCTTCAACATCATCCTCTTTGATGTCAATTGGTGACTGTCGTCCAGTGTTTCCTGTAACACAGATTCCTGGCCGCAGATTCTGGGCAGTGTAGCTGAAGCTAGCTGATTGAACAGCTGCGTGCATGGCAGCAAAAGCAAGATATGCGATGATAACTTTCATCGTTGTAGCTAGCTAGTTGAAGTTGTAAGATGAAAAGTTTTGTAGTTGATGGTCTCTGATGACTGAACATGAGTGATGAGAGGATCCCTTTTATCTGTTCTGCCAAGGATGGAGGGAAGTGAAAATTTAATAAATGCTTCCCCATCCAACCCTGGAAATTTAGTGAAGCTTGTATTCTTCCGTTGTTTTGTTAAGTTAGTTCCTACACATGAACTATGCAGAAGAAATCTTGGCTTATTGTCATGAACCAGTGCATGACCATGGACTTGCATCATTATTTTGATTTCGAAGGATACCAATGTGCATACACGTGGCAGGAACTAATCAGTGTAAATGCTTAGAAATTTATCAGTGTATTATCAAAACAAACCAATACAATAATATCATTGAAATGACTACCACACATACTAGTCAAAGTTGTAACTATTATTAATATTAAAAGTCAAAATACTCAGTATTGCATGTACCCCATGATTTGTAATACCTAGCTCATTTTGTATCTGATAGCTATAGGCAACCTGCCCATTTTATCTCCATATCGGTGCATAAATTATATACAATATCTGCATGATTAGGAGTAGGATATTGTTATCATAATAAAGATCCCTGTAGTAAATATCAGAGCATAATATTAAATTCATGGAGCAACTGGATAATGACTATAACTGATACTCTCTTCAAGGTAGCTATAGTGATTTAATGCTAGCACTCTATAAAACATATCAAGAAGTTGGGGAAATTTGCTATACTTACTAATGTGAAAAAATTTCCACCTTTTGGCGCATATGCTGTCTAGTTTATACAGGAGTCTATGGACATAAGCAGCTAAATCTGGCTTAAAATGGCCACAACAACCTTGTCTTATGTCTGTATGACTTTTTCCCCTGGATTATTTAACTTTGATCCTTTGGAAACGCAATGACCAAAAAATATTGCACAAATATCATTGTCTTCATCCGTCAAAACTGGTAAATACCAAGCGCATTACGTCATTTAGCCCAATACAAAACATATGGAGGGGACCCGCCCTCCTGAATGAAGCATCGTCATAACTTTCCAACTATTCAATGGATTTACTTTTTCCGCTGGAAATACGTAAAGCGCTTCAACAAGAATGGAATAAGTTGACAACTGTATCTATTCGAGGTCGTTAACATCCGTCATTTTTGATGGTTAAGTCTAGCCAACTTGGGTCAATGGAGACTCATCGACCTGCTAGACCTACTAGCTAGTGAGAATATGTGTTAATTAGTCTATTCTTTGAACATTTTAGCGCCTTGCATAGGTGTCTAAATTTCTCTTTTCAGCCTAAACCTCTTCATATGTACGGTATTATTGTCAGTAGTAGCATGCAAATTCTAATCACATTTTGATTCACCTCAACTGCACAGCTGTGGCAATCGATCAGCTAGAAAGAAACCGCCCCCCCCCCCCCCCCCAACCACCACCTGGTCCAATGTCTATAACGGAATCCTGATAACTTTAGATATCAAAGATTAGCTATAGTGACGTTATAGCTTCAATTGAAGATTATTAACTTTAGAGCTTCAATGATTTTTATGAGTCCATGTAGACGATCACGTACTCTAATCTATGAAATTGAAAATATCTCATTTCCTGCCTCATATCTATAACAAGCATATTCAATGGTCAAACATAAATGCACTGTTAGGATGCATATGATGCCAAAACATCCACATAGCTATGTATGGTCACGTAGCTATTCCAGTATTGTAAACAGTCTCGAGCAATAATATTATTACTACTAATAATTATCATCAGTCATAATAATAGGTTTCAGTTCTCATGACTTTCTAACAGTCAAGCATGAATCATAACATAATATTGACAAACTATTTTGAGTAGACAATATACCTTCCTTGACTACCTTAAAAAGACTTGTTTAATAATATTATAGCTGATAGCTAGCCCTGCCATGACGGCTCTAGAATTCTGGAAAATAACAATATTATTTTCTCAATCATGACAATTATGCAATGTCACAGGCTGACTCTGTCACTATTAATGAGAAAATGAACTATAGTCACAAGTCATAGGAAAGTTATTATTATATGATGCCCGCTTTTATCCAGGGATGATAGTATGAACAGAAATGAAGGTGGTTCTTCTCCTCTTTGATGTTCTCCTTGTTACATATCTTCTCAGCTCTGTCATGCACTCTATCACAACATCAATTAAGATGAAAATTAACAATCCTGGGAAGAAGCCAACATACTGATAAGGGAAGGACGCTGGAAAAAAAGAAAGATAAAGGAAGGGATATAGCCATTAAGGAGAAGAAGAATAACTTGAATCTTGACAAAGGATTCCAAATCGACAACAGGTTCACTCTCACCGCGTGCCTCACACCTGACACTTTTTATTATTAGGTCCTGAAAGTAGGGTCGGTCGGGCCCGAGAAACAGAGTATTAAATTGAAGTGGCCTTACCTTCCAGATCTCCCCTGGAAGTACAATGTCTCTATTTGCAGATGACATTGCTCTATAGCTATAGACCGGTCTCCTCTATAGAGGACTACATCATCCTACAAAGCGATGTCACTGCAATAGTGAATGTGGCGCTTAAATTAGGGTGGCGCTTACTAATTAGAATGAAATTCTGTAGTTAACTTTATTGTATGCTATCTGTCTAGGATCATGCCTGGCGATTTTGAGGTGAGCGTGTAGCTGCTTGTTCTAGCTGGCGCTATATTTAGAGTGATATAATTGTTGTTAATAAACCTCCAAGTGACACTTAAATTAGGGTGGTGCTGTAATTAGAATGTATATGGTAGCTAGTCTGATAATAGCTCGATTGCTGTATGATTCATGCTCTATAATTAATAGGCCTATTTCTTGCTTCTTGATAGCAAAGGATGTACAGATAGCACAAAGCTAATATGACATAGTATGTAATAACCGTTTAAACTAGCCACCAGGAGGATGTGGATCAAGGCAACTTAGCTATATACAACAATGTTTCAGGGATGCACCATCTTGATCTCATTGCGATTGTTAATGTTCATACCATCCAATGAGTGTGACTTAGATTATTAGTAGTGCTGAAAAGCACTGGTATAGAAGTAGGCCAACAACAACTGCCTGCAGCTTCATTAGCTCTTTCCCTCCAAATTTACCAGCGGTTCTAGCCATCTAGTGCGCATGCGCATGCCGAGAAGTAGGTGCGCAATTGAGACTAGCGTCGTTTAATGAAGGGGCGTGGTTTGTTACGACTGCATCGTTTGTACGATTTTCGATCGTTGTATCACTTTGCGTTAAACGGCCCTGAGATATATAGATACGTGTGTATTATTACCAGCGTTTTAAGCAAAGAGCTGGTTGCTTAAAACCTCCCCTAGAGTAACTCTAGGTGTGTTTTGCTTAATTCCATCCCTAGAGTAACCGTCGAGGTAATGGTTGCTTAAGGTACCATTTAATTGCGTGGGCGTGAGCGTCAGGAATGGCTAATTCAATTAGCGAATCGTGAAGGGGCGTGGCCGAAGAGGCCATACGAGTGCTTTTGGTCGAAGGTGGGCGTGTCCAGAATCGGCCAGGGATGATTATGCGCGTGTAATTAGCGACCGGAAGTGGCCCCTGAAGAAAAGGCCGGTAATTGCCCACATCAAAGCAAGATCAAAGCATTCTTGCTTAACTATTAACCGCAACGACAAAAAAAAAAAAAAAAAAAAAAAGCTAATTAGGCCTAATTAAGCATGTGGGCGTGTTCCTGGCACTGTGTGGAGTGTGTGCGTGTGCGTTAATGTGCTTCCGATTGGGCATGGCTTCACGGGCCAGTGCTTGGACATCGGGGCCGGGGACAATGCAAGTCTCTGCTACCTGTTTAAGCTGGTCAACAATATGATTGTCTATCCGGATCCTCCTCTCCATTTTAGGGTCATTCAGTACAACAGCAGGCATTCTCACGTCCAACAACTGCGAGACATTCACTGCAGGACAGCTCAATTCCAGCATTCTTTCTTTCCTGGGACTATTGCTCAGTGGAATTCCCTACCACACTATGTGCTATCTTCACCTTCCCTCCCCTGTTTTAAATCTCGTTTATCATATTAACCTCATTAGTCTTATTATACCTGTTTATCTACCTCATCCTATAATATCTGGTTGCGTGCCTGTATTAGCTACAATTCCAGCTACTCACGTTAACCTCTGTCATTTATTGTACAGAAATTGTTATTAATAAATAAATAAATAAGTGTTATCGGAACAACTATGCATACAGCATTTCCATTTTTCTCTCATGTTTACAAAATTATAGCCATGCAACGAAATAAATCTATAGATTGCGCAATGTGCATGCGCGCGGTATATAGCTATGCTCTACAGAGCTCTAGTTAATTATAGTTCCACACCTCACTGCCAGTCTACATGAGGAAGGCCCACGGGCTGAAACGTCCTGCTGTTGTTTTTGTGTACTAGCTAACTGTGTCTATCTGCTCACAAAAGATATTATTATTGATACTGTAATTCTTCTAAAAATTCGGCCCCTCTAATTTTCGGCAAAGGTCGTCATGTGTATAATATGCTATAAATGGGAATAGAATGCACACGCAGACAGAATGTTAAATATTAACCTATAAAAATTCGGCGAAGCTAAAGCAATACTATTATTTTCATGCCGATTTTTTAGAAGAAATACAGTAATAATTATTATACTATTGTTTTTTTATCTGTTGTAGCTACTTTGGTGCTGTTAATTTCCATTGTGAAACTTGTGTTCTCCAGATTGTTTGGGTCAGTTTCTAAGAGTTGTAGCTATGCAGAAGCAGCCTCAGAGTGGGGACCTGAGGGAAGTGGGAGCCCCTCATGAAAATTTAATGACCTTGTAATTAATGAGATTATTAATAGGAACTCTCCTATATAATATGCTGTCATGATCAGATTCTTGAATCTTTATTGGATGTACCCTCAGTTATTGTTGCTATAACTCTAATATTACAATGTCATGTTGTAGTTGGTAGCCTAGCAACCATGCAGCTGATCATGTGTGTACATATCATGTTGCTGGATAAAAGGTGATGTCTTATCCAATCAGCCAGTGGGCCGGGATATGTGTTGTGCACATACCATGCAGCCTAGCCACAAACACCAGCTTAGGAAAGTATACCCACCTCACAATACATGTACTGGTATATAATATAGATGACCATCTGTTGATTACAGATCGCTAGATCTGCTTGCATGTATATTATATATAATTATCATGTATGATGTGCAGCTGGGTATATTATATATACATGTATATATGGGCGAAATTTGTACTCATGCAATTGTGTCCAACCCCATAGCCTGTGCATAACTGAAATTGACTAGGTAGCTCAGGTCAGGGACAAAAGTTATAATTGAACAAATTCCAACAAACAAAACTGTATACATAATAAGCACGAAATTTATGTGAGAGAGACTCAATGGGAAAAATTGACACAAGTGTACAATGTCACAATATTGCTAGTAAGATTAGCTAGCTACTATGCATGGAAATATTTGAAAAGATTGTGTGAGATAATTAAGCAGAATAGTGATGAAGAAGTTAGTTGTGTTCTAATAGAGATTCAACAGGCACAAGTTTACATGATATTGAATTACAATGCATGGAAATGTTATAGCTATAACAACCCATGGCAAAAGATCATGTGTGAGACAAGACGAAATATTATAATCTGAGCAATGAAGACGTTAAAGAAGCTATAAGAAAATATGAGACCAACTAACTAGCTAGCTACTGTTCGATTTTTGCTACGAGTTAAGAAGTTATAGAAGCTACAAAAAAGATGAGGCCAAGTCACTAGTTACTGTTCAAATTTCATTCCAACTCCACACTTACTAAGAGCGTGCGTTAGCGATTCAATAGAAGAGCTCCCTCGAGTATCATCTGGAGCTCTTTGAAGCCACTCTGTCAACATGGCTCCAAGCCAGCTTTCAGGAGCAGTTGTTAAAAGAATAGGTCTAGCATGAACAAGAAGACAAGTGTTTCAAAAGATGGTTAGTAAACAGAACCAAAGAAAGATTCTGAAGTGGCTGGAGACTTTTTTGTGTGCAGCTGTCATGCTTGCCTATCTGCAACTATGGCAACGGCTCCGTATCATGGACGGTCAATGTTAGCTATACGGCCGATTTCTTCGAGCCATAACTCGGTAAGTATAGCGTTCTAGAAGCTACGAAGCAGATTTATGTGTAGAGGAATGATTCCTTTATCAATCTATACCAAAAAGTGAAAATCGATAGCTAGTTATCACCATAGATGACTATTTTGGCCTGTATCTCAGATTGATATCCAGCGCATTATGCACGTGGATGGTCACATTTTATGAATGATTTTTTTTTTTCAATGATCTGACCTTCATAGTATACATACTTGGATAATAGCCTAAATTTTGGTTAATTGATACTGTCAGTCAGGTAAACTGTTTCCCTTTCCCTGCCAGAGCTCTAGCACACGACAATGTTCTAAAGGAACACTATTATTATGACTAGTACTAAGTATGACTATATAAGATTATCATTGTTATGCAAGTTGATAATGCTGACTAACTGTTATGCCTAAAATTAATGATACTATAATTTCCTTGACCGCTACCTTAAAAGGGACTTGTTTAATGTAGCTGATAGCCCTGCCATGGCGGCTCTAGATCTAGACTTCTGGATAATAATCATATTAGCTACTATTATTGTCTCAATGATGATCATGACAAGTATACAATGTCACAGGCTGTCTGTCACTAATGAGAAAATGAACTGGTTCAAAGCTGAGGATAACTAACATCAAGTTTCATTAGCTGGTGGCAGTGCCTTCAGGTATCGTGCACATAGCTAATACTTCATCCAACGGGAACCAGAGGTGATAATATTAAATTCTTCTAGGCTCTTGAAGGTTGCATATCTAGGCAAGTGTGCATGGGCTGGGGGGGGGGGGGGGGGGGGGGGGGGGGGGGAGGGAGGGAGTTCTTGAGCAGGTGTTTTGTAACATTACTGGCACACTTTAATTAGCTACAATTATATTATCAGTGTTGGCACTTCCTCACAGCGACACCCATGCATTCCTCAGTGACACAATCCCACAACTCATGATAACTAGAGACGAGTAGCTACACTGCCACGTATGCCCTGTAATTAATATGGCATTGTAGCTATAAAACACAGAAAACTTCGCACATAATTATTAATAGCCTCTCCTTCGAATTCTCCTATATACCTTGTAAGTGCATTTGGAAGATATTCACAAGAACGGAGAAGATCTGGAAGAGCCTGGATCAGTGAGGCTATTTCATAATCACACATGACATGGTGCACATGGCTCCTTTAAGTAGAGCTACCAGCTAAGGGGAGTCTGAAAGTTACTAAATTATTATACAATTCTTAAATTATGCAGTATCTGGGCACGAGACTACTTACAGGTAGCTATGCACAGTAAAGTGAAGTAGTTAGTATAATATTGTGTGTTCTAGTAGTTAGCTACTTAGTGATATTAATACTTTAACACAAACTGTGGTGTAGCTAACTGCCTCAGGATTCATACTGTTAGAAGCTAAAGATTTTGATAAATTGGGGCTCACGCTTATTGGCAAATTTTTTTTACAGATCTGAGACTAATTGAAGATTTGCTACAGAAATCACTGATCAGTAAATTTAATTAACATATATTAAAATTAGTATACTAGAGGAAATAGTGTTCACTACAAGTTTATAAAGCCTCATAATTATTAAAATAATTAGCACAATGTTGAATGTGGGTAAAAGGTCGTCAACATAGTGCGTAAATAATTACACGTACACGCCCACTTTCTAGCTACGTAGCTGAGCGGGGCCGTACATGTTGTGTGATCGTGATTTGAGTACGTGGCTATCTATGGCGGAGTGGAGATGCTCTGGGGAAGAGAGCAGCGAAGAAGAAGAAGATGAATCAGTCTCTCCGAGTCTCCGCGGCGCCACCAGCCCGATCACCGCGGCCAAACGCCAGACGCGCTGAGCGGGGAGAAGCGAGCGCTCTACAGTGAGCGAGGCTACCTGGACTCACTGAGTCGACAAGAGAGACGAAGAATCAAAGGAAAAATAAGGAAAGCCCGTAAACTAGGTGAGATCGCGATCTCTAAACTATTTTTAATAATAATATTGCTAACTGGTCTCGTCCCGCCCAGACTCTTCTCGCGCATTGGAGGATCTGGGGACGAGACTAATTATTGCTAACCTCAAGGGATGGTCACATACATAGCTACCTGCTATACTCGTTGATCAGGCCCATTTTTGAACCTTGCCTTCATTACCAACCAGAGGTGGGCGGGGTTTAGGTGGAATCAAAGGACAAGAGCCATCTTGAGCGGCGCAAATGGATGTCTTGATCGCTTGATCATCTCCATTTTTACAGCTTGACCACTTTGATCCCAATCGCAGGTGTCAGTACAGCAGGTATAATTGACCATCCCTTGTAACCTCATGCACAGGCCCTATGAGGAGGAGGGCCTTGGTATGAGGCTATAATTCAGTGTTCTCCCTAGCATACTTAGGCCCAACAAACCTTCAGTACAGAATTCTCTTTGTTGTGGGGGATGGGGACAACTCAAAAGCTTCGATGTGGCCACAGGCTCCACCAACACCATTCCCTCCAATCATGCCTTGAATTTTGGTTTGGGAGAACACTGTAGTTTAGCCCTCTAGATCTGTTTGAAGAGTTTAGTAGAAAGCTGCCAAAACGACAGGTATACATGGAATAAGGCCACTCCAAATCAATCATTAGTTTCTGGTCACCCGCCCGCATGATATTTTGAAAATCCAGTTTATGAGGACTATAATGATATTCGTAGAAAAGATGATGTAAAATTACACGTATTGAGTCATCATAAAATATGATACTCTCGAGATCTCGATTTCAAGCTCGTTGCCTTGCTGCACATGGTGAATCGAATACTCTAAACTTCACTGTGTCACATCAGTTCGTCATCCTGCATTAAATTTTATTGTTGATCTGCCAGTGTACTTCAACAGCTCATAGCTAGCAGATATGATCTGACAGGCTATTGTTTGCACTCGAGGTTTGCTGACCATGCATTTGTGGTATGATTTAAGTACTTCCTCTTCCTGTCTTAATTCAATTAGTCGTAGTCCCATAGTCCTAACCACCCGCCCGCCCGCATGTACTTGAGACAACTGGTGTGACCAGAAACTAATGATTGACTTGGAGTGGCCTAATATAGCCTCACGTGCCATATCCCCCCATCCGAGGGAAAGAGGGGTTGGGTGACCATTCATACAGTACATGTTTTAGTGGATTGCAAAAATGTCACAGGTAACCACAAACAACGCAGTGCCAACTGTATGTGTGCGCTCTGATGCCAAATTGTTGCTAAGAAATAAATTCAAATCTCGAATCTGATTGGATGTGACCAAACCCTGTTGTCAGGAGCATGCATACTGTTTGCTAGAGCAGAGCCATCTTAGATCACTTACAACACAACCCATTAACTGCCATGTAATATTATGCGTTTACGAATAATTACTAGAAATTTTATGCAATCTACGGTCACATAACGGTAACCATAATATGGATGATACCGGTGATCTAAAACCCTGTCACAATAGCACACAAAAAGTTTGGGGCCGTTTATGCCACTTGATCCTTTTATTATTGTTCCCACACTGATTGATTTACTCTCTCCAATGCTACAGCTCTCACTGTCAGCAATATCACCAGCACTCTGGCTGGATTACCCTGGAGGAAAATTGGTAACCGCATATTCTGCCTGCCTGAATCCAAATGTGTTGAAATATCGTCACAATGCTCAACTGATGAAGAGAGAACTGCAGCTCTAGTGAGGGAGTGGCTACTAAGAGACCCTCTGGCCAGCTGGAGAAGGATAATTGATAACCTCTACAACTGGAGATATGACACTCAAGGGGACAGTATAGTTCACTACGCTGAAGAGCTGACCGGTAAATGTGTGAGATTTAGATCCATACAATGGCTACACTCCAGCTTTGTGGGAGAAGGGTCTGCCTAGCTATAATAAAACTATGTGAGGTTGCTACCAGCAAATTTGTGGGGACACTGAAAGTACTAATTCGCATAGCAAGTATACACTCGTTCTGCTATATCAATTACCCAACCAAGAACCTTGATATCTTGATACTGAAAATGTTTACTTCTATATTATTATAGTGTGCTTCAAGGATTTGTGAATTATTATGGTTAGCCTTATTCCTAGGCTTTTCCCATAAGGCCACACAAACTTGATTGTTAGTTTCTCGTCACCTCCCGTGTCTGTTTCAACCTACCGCATCTGCCTTCATTATTGCCTTGAAATATACCAGCCACACCTCTTTTTTGCTAATGATTTGGGTGGTTCCAGGAAACCACACCCTTGAAATGCCATGATATTGAATAATGAATAATGAATAAAGACTGCCCGCCCACATAGAAATATAAAAACGAATGGACGAGAAACTAATAATGTAGTTTGATTGGCCTAATATATTTTTCTCACTTTTTATGATTTTTTGTCAGTGCTAGTTGATTTGATTGATAGATAATAATATTATTATAATATGATAAGTACATGTAGAACCAGAAATAGTGTTGATGTATAGTAGTAATACACTAATATGACTTAGCATCTTAAATAATTAATTTGTGTTTAAAATCTCACAGACACCAGCCTAACACTCAACAATCTGACTAAAGTTCTCTCATCTGTGGCCACTGGTTATCTGGGGAGCTGTCTCGATATACCAGCCTACGTGAGTGATAGAATAGATGGTGACTGTGGTGATGATGAGGAGCAACAACGAGAGCAACACATACACTATTACGTTACTTGTTCTCCCCACGCCCTCATTGGATGGAGCCATATAGCAGGAAACCTCCACTACGAGGGAGAAGAGACTGCTGAGAGAGCTGCAAAGGATTATGTTCAGAGGGCTCCAGGTACATGTGGGTGTGGCATGTGTATGGATTAGAACGTAGAGCAGTGACATACATTGTGTGTGTAGCAGTGCATTTGTTAAAACTCACACTGACCACATCTGTGCACATGTCCACCTCCACACATACTAGAACCATCGCTCATGTTGGAAAACTTGACTACAGTTATGGAGAGTGTAAGTAAAGGGGGACTAGTTGGTGTATGTTCCTGGCTCCATATTCCACGGTCCAAGCAACTAGAGCTCCGGCAGCAGTATCCTCTAATTGCCCAGCGTAGGCGAGCATTTTCAGCTTATTTTTTAACCCACCATCCTACTCCATGCTGGAGAATCATTGCTACAGCTCTGTACTGGCAAGATGAATTAGGAGCACTAGACGTGGTTCAGAAGCTGTATCTCAGAGGTGAGCCATGTGCAGACAGCTGTAAGAGTGAGGGGAGATTTAATAGTGTGTGTATCATATGCTTACAGTGTACTATCAACAAATTTAGCACTGCTTGCTGTGTGTATACACTGTAATCTCTCACAAGAATAGTTATTCATACATGTATTAATCACACACTGATTTATGAGCCTACATGTATAATATTATAATTATGAGTAGTGTATATTTATCACTTTAGAGATGATACTGTGACATTGACTGTGTGATTGAGATTTGTGGCAAAGTTGAGTATATCCATAATGGGTAGTAGTACATTAATGTTATTAATTCTGAATGCAGATATTTTGTGGCTATATTCATTGTTTGGCCCACCACATTTTTTATGTACATGTATTGCTAGCTACACATGTAGAGTTTATCATTGTATCCACATGTGTGTACTTAAAGGGAGGGTGGCATGAAAAAATCTTAATTTTTTTTATTGGCTATTTTTGAACCTTGGGTCGAGTTATATTCACATAATTTTTTGTAGATTTTTTGCTCTGCAACTTTTTGCAGAAAACGAGGTCAGTTTCCACTGATAATTGCATCCGCTTTTGCTCCATCCGGTTAGGGCGCGGTTTCGACGTGACGTCAGAAAAGGAACGCGTGGAGCTAGAATATTATCAACAGATACGTGGTTGCCGGGTGTTCTAACATCCCTAGCGATCATGTAAGCCTATTCAAGTTACCCAGCGATGCTATTCTAAGACGCAAATGAAAAGCAGGTACAGCAGACGCGAGCTCAGTGGAAGGCTACATGTACCGAACACTCAGTGTCACTATGAGCTACCATTTTAATACTGGGGACTGTTTGACATCCACCCGGCGCTTGCTTCTCAGTTTGGGATGAAGAAAAGGAGGCGGTTGAAATCTGGAGATATTCCACCGACCATCCACGGCACAGGGTGCCGCTGAGACTGGGGAGAGTCACGCAATAGGACAATTCCAATGGTTGCATGATGACGAGGGATCTCAAGTATATAAAAGGAGAGGAGCTGTAGAGAAGAGACAGAGGTTTGAGGTATAATATTATAAAAGCCACCATATTATTAGCACTAGCTAGGGTTTTATTCAGTGTAGCTAATACATACAGACTGTCGAGACATCAGGGCCCCCATGCAGTAGCTAGCCGAGTCATAGCCTCGAACCCAGGCTCACCCTGAAAGTGAGCCTGGGTTCAAGGCTAGCTGAGTGAGTGTAGACTCGGACACCTATGGAGATTCCTGTTGAACCTCGCCAACATCCAAGTGGACATGACATTGTGTGTATATACATACATGTAGCTACTCAAAACTTGAGTCAGTAGTTTCTAACTCTAATGGTACCCCCTATCTTTCCTTTAGATCTGACGAACCCTATTCTTCATACACACGGAAGGGGCAGACTCTCTACTGGTGTTTGAAGCAGCTCTCCTATTCCAATTTTCATTATGTATCCATTATAGCAGTCAAACCAGTGTAAAGAAGGGTGAAGAGAGATACGATATCGTGTTTCCCAAGTACAAGAAGGGTGGCTACAACATAAATCATGGTAATGTATTTAATATTCACACACATTAACATTATTGTGGCTGTCACTTCTTGCTGCAGCTTACATAGACGAACTACTAGGAGACCGTGACATTATGCAGCAAGGGATCTACACCCAGCTCAACTGAACCAACATCAGTCTTGGTAGTGGATTTGAAGAGCTGTCTCCGCAGTATATAAAAGTAGATAATTCATGCTTTCACCTTGGTTATTCTTTAAATGTAGACTATAGTGCTGTCAATTTTCTCATGATTATTAATACACATAACACTAAACATAATATGATATTTGAATCCTGCACAACTATAGCAGCAGACTGCTGCTGATCTCACTAGCATTCTCATCATCAGCCTTTCCACCTCATAGCAGCAAATGCATGTTCCCGACTGGCACCTAAAGTTTATGTAATAACGTCTTATTCATGCATTTTGAATCAGATTCTTACCAGTCCCTGCTGTGGAGCCTTTCCTTGTCTCTAGAGTCGTCATCTCTTGCCTCTGCAACCGATTCTGCTGTATCCTCGAACCGTTCTCCTGGTGAATGATCCCTAACCTCGGACTCAAACTGATACGCTTCAACCGTTTCCAGATCACCTTCTACTTCTGATGCTTCTTAGTCTTCGCTTTCGACGGAAGAAACTGAAAAGGACAGGCAAAGGTCCACAGAATCGCTGCTACTATCGCTCATGGTAGCCAACCCCTATCTTTTTAACGTTCAAGGATCGTGCAACGTTCCTTTTCTGACGTCACGTCGAAACCGCGCCCTCCATGCACCACAACCGGATGGAGCAAAAGCGGATGCAATTATCAGTGGAAACTGACCTCGTTTTCTGCAAAAAGTTGCAGAGCAAAAAATCTACAAAAAATTATGTGAATATAACTCGATCCAAGCTTCAAAAATAGCCAATAAAAAAATTAAAATTTTTTCATGCCACCCTCCCTTTAATAATGCCTCTGTACTCTTCATTAAAATCTCTCCCCAATTCTATGATTTATGCCATCTGGTAAAATTTCGTTGACAGAGCTCTCGGTTGGGGATCCATTCTTAGTTTATCTAGATTGTTTGTGTTACGCCAATCAGGACATTACATGTTATTTTTCAATAATGAAAAATATCTAATGCCAACTGTTTCAAGTGCAGTTATCATCAGGGCAAGAATGCAAATCTACAATGTCTACCTGACTTGAGTTCTTAAAGTCCTCGGCTGGTGACGCTACTTATAGGTGTCTAGATAGGTCTTGTTACACCAACCAGGACATTAATTGTCTTTAGTTAACTCCAGCAGTTTTACCTATAGCCACCATCAGGGAAAGAACAGTGGCGTACCCAGGGGGGTGCTCAGGGTGCTGGAGCACCCCCATCAGCTCTGGCACCATGCTGGCACAACAGCCAGTTCAGTAGCTCAGTGACAAATATGGTTACTAATAATCGATGACTGGAAGCTACTACCAACAATAAACTTACTGGCCTCTAAATTCGCTCCCAAAACTGCAGTTTCTCGCCGCAACTTGGCCTAAAACAGCCTTCTTTGTCAGCCAGCTACCTTCAAGAACGCGTTTAATTAGGGGTGTGGTCAACGTTTTGGGGGCGTGGCTAAAAATTTTGCGCGCGCGCTTCGCGCGCGAATGTCTTAGCACCCCCCTCCCTTAAATCCTGGGGACGCCACTGAAGAATGCAAATCTACAATATCTATGTTCTTAAATAGTTAGCTAGCTAGTGGGCATGTCTGATGCATCATCAGTGGATGTGGCATGTACTGTGTTGGACTCGGGCCAAGGGGGCCTGGCGCCGAGTCACTCTTATTGATCATTTCATGGAGGACGAGGTCTTGGTCCCTTCCTCTCCTCCTTGTTCTTGATGGCTCTCAGCCATAGCAATAGTAACTCTCTCCCTTCGTGTCTGTTGATCAAGCAGGTCTTGGGAGCCATCCACCTTTTAACAAGTGTATATGCTATTACAAATTACTGTAGATCTATTTTGGTGGGGAATATCCCACTGTGCCTCTCCCCCCTGTCCAATTATTGTGTTTCATCAGTGGTGTGTGTACTGTACCCTAGCAACTACATAATATTATTATTATGTACATGTACATCTAGTACCAGCACACCTCACCATGCATAATAGTGGTAACCACAACACTAGTCTGTAAATTACTGATCTTCTGACTTGTATTATTATTAATAGTACAGTAGTAGCAGAATGCTAGTGGAGCCCATGACTATGCATATTAGGACAGACTAATATCAGTGTGCATTTATACTGGAGGATACTATGTGTAATGAATGCACAGGAGTGCAGAACCCTCACCGCTACACGCATGCATGACTCATGCACATGTAGATCTATAGCATATCTCAGTATGTATGCCTGCTCAATATCAGGAGTATAGAACTAGATACATACTACCGTATACATACCCTGCACCCGAGGTACTCCAGTTTTCTTCAGAGTCAGTGCATGATATAGGCATAGGGGGAAGGCACCTGGCTATGTCACTACATTAACTGAAAACCTCTGTGACTACTTAAACTGAATTATGGCACTTGAGAACCACTGCCTGTTTACACTGTCACTGCATTGACAACTAACCAGCAAGGCACAGAATGGCAACCACAGCTGCACACTACTATACCACTGGGCAGGACTTAACGTGACCACTCTTCCTTGATGCCTGGTAATCCTCAGATGCGTACTTTCTCTTAGACAACCCTTACCATATGGACGAACCCTCTGCCTACGATTTGCGGCGAGGGTTAATAATATATGTAGCTAGCTACCGTACCACATCATTTGGGATTGGAGGTGTATTAATTACATTTATCCTACAGCTATAAGGGGTGAAGTGATCACTTTCTCTCTGCCCACCTATGAGATACATGTGATCATGATCCTGCAGGAAACCACACTTAAATGCACAATAATTTGTCCATACCACATTTGTACTGTAGTTCAACACTCCTATATCTAATCTACTCCTGGTAGCACCCTCGCTGCCCTTGGGATGCTACAGCCTTGGACCTTCGGGTGTCTAAATCATGTAGATAGACTTCTATAGTCCAGTTCCTTTAAACTGAAAACAAGTAGCAGGCTTATAAACCACAAAACCAAACACTATAAAATGTGGAATGTACTGCAGACACCAACACAGAAACCTTACAAAGCTTAAATTATATACACACAATAATCATTTCTAGGCACGAGTGAATCTAGACGATTTTTTGAGGTATCTATGAAGAAAGGCTATGTTGATGCTTTCGTTGATAAGATGGCCATTTATGGGAGTGCAGGTGTTGGAAAAACCTGCACTATGAGTGTTGTTGCAGGTGAAGACCCTCCTGATGTACGAAATAGCACTCCCATAGCCACCCGTCCCATCACCATGGTCCAGATGCAGGAATCAGGAGGGAAATGGATCAAGTACAAATCTAACCAGCGTATGTGGGTGTGCACACATATATCAAAGCACATACTGGGAAAAGAACTGATAGACACTCTTTCAAAACTGAAGCGTAAAGTAGTGGCTAAATCAGCGAACAGAGCAGAAGGTGACGTCCGTAAGGAGGAGACAGTTCCTAGTACCGTGCAAGAAAAACAACCTGATGGAGGAGCTACCCAAGAGCACCATGGTGATGCCACTTCACAACCAAGCATAGTTGATCCTGAGGTCCTTCAAGTGATCCACGATGTGCTTGATGAGATGTTTGAGCTGATTGACAAGTGTCCTGAGACGGAAGATCCTATCACCTACATCCACAAGCTACTCATTTCCGACTGCGGAGGGCAGCCCCAGTTCCACGAGGTCTTGCCGATATTCTTGAAGAAGATGTCCATGATAGTATTCGTTTTCAAGCTTTCTGAAGAGTTTTCTACGCGTCCAATGATTGAATATTACGAACATGGCAAACCTTTAGGCACTCCGTATGAATCCGATCACACCACTGAGCAGCTGATTTAGCAAGGACTTCGATCTCTTCATTCTCACTGATCTAGCAAGGAGAAGGGCAGTAGCGACATTCCACAAATAGTCATGATAGGAACTCACAAAGACCAAGAAAACACGTGTCAGGAATCTAGGGAAGCAAAAAATCTGAAGTTGCGAGAAATGTTGCTTCCAACATTTAAAAAGGAAATCGTTTATTATCAGGAAAGGACAAATGATGTGCTATTCCCATGGAATGCAAAGTTCCCTGGAGATGATGAGAAAGCAGGAGCTGGAAAAATACGATCGAGAGTATCCAGTAAGCGCCAATCAGATCCAAGACAGCTACCTTTGCAGTGGCTGGCATTGGAGATCATCCTGGATGAAATTACTCAAAAGCTGAAACGTGGTGTTCTAAGTCGAAACGAATGCCTTGAAGTCGCTCGTAGACTTCACCTTGATGAGAGTGCTTTAGAAGCAGCTCTGATCTACCTTGATGAGCTATCGCTAATCTTTTACTATCCCGAGATTCTTCCTGAAGTGGTCTTCACCAACCCGCAGGTGCTTCTTGACAAGATTTCAGAACTGGTAAAAGTTCACCATGACATTGTGAAATGTTCGCATGACTGTACAGACAGTGAATCGTGGCAGGAATTTTTCAATCATGCACTCATCACATTTAAGTTTCTCTCTCAAGATGTCTTCAACAAGCATTATGTACCGGGCCTATTTGAACAAGAGCATTTAATGAAGCTCTTTCGAAGGCAATTCATTTTTGCTGACTTCATGAATGGCAAGTGCTTTGTACCCTGCCTACTTCGAATGCTTGGTAAGGAAGATCTCTCAAAAGAACGTACTTCAGATGATTGTTTAGTTGCTCCCTTTGTCCTTCACTTTCCTGATGGCCCTGCTCGTCATGGCATCTTCTGTGCCCTTTCTTCTTTCTTAACTTCTCCAGAAAATCACTTTCCAGGTCCGTGGAAGCTGAAGATGTCTGCCAGGTCGGTCACACCGAATTGTCTACACCGAAATTGTATACAATTCACGATTCCTCAATTTGAAACGCCTTGTTCTGTGACTCTGATCGATTCCTATCATCAATTTGAACTGCACCTTTTTATCACCGAGCAACCTTCACCCGATCTTTGCACGACCATCAAGGAAGCTCTCTTTGCAGGTCTTAGGAAAGCTAATATCACGCTGGGCTACACCAATTCAACTCCGTCCTTTGCTCTTCTCTGTCCTTGTGGAAGTGGAGATCCTCATCCAGCTAAGATAGGAAAGACGTCTTGGATCTGTACCTTGGATGAGGGAGCGGGCCAAAGATTCCTGTCTAAGCATTTATTCTGGACACAATGTGAAGGTACTAATAATATTATTATTGTAGCTTGTTATTATTGGTTGGGGCGAGCCTGAGCGAGCCCCACATAAACGGTACAGCTATGCGCGAATTTTATATTATATATTATATATTATTATGGTACGTCCGTCATGCGAAATTATATACCCAGTGATCTCTACGGACATAAACGCGAAACATTCTATTGCGCATTCTCATGCCTGGGATACGGGCCGTATAATATTATACGTAGTTCTGATTTAGCGAATTGCAAATTTAGACTTGTGCTTGTATTGCGTTGATCAAGCAAGCAATCGTACTGAGCCGTAGAAGGCTCCAACGGAGGAGAGAGCGAGACAGAGCTCATTATCAGCTCAACAGCGCAAGGATCAGCTATTAAGGAACGCGATAAAGATAGACTAGACGTGCTGCTCACTGATGACTCTGATAACAGAGGCAATTAAAAATTTTTTTTGACTGTCGGCACTGTAGGATGGAGGGAAATAGTCTATCATGCACTGAGCTGCAGACCTACAGGCCTACACGGCACTATGAGACTGTCTGTCATTGTTTGCTTCGATCTGTATCAGTGGTCTTCAAGATCTATCGTACACGTGCTATGGCTTTATTAAAGTTTTTGAGTCGCAGCTCAGCTAGACATTCAGAGGCTCAGCTCAGGCTCGCCCCAAACAGGCCCTGCATAACACTAGTTAATTAACCCTTGCCGCATAGCGTAGGCGGAGGGTTACTGCAATCGTTTGGCGATTTTTGTCCGTCCGTCCGTCTGTTTGTCCGTCTGTATGGTAAGGGTCGTCTGAGAGAACGTACGCATCTGAGGATTACCAGGCATCAAGGAAGAGTGCATGGTCACGTTAAGTCCTGCCCAGTGGTATAGTAGTGTGCAGCTGTGGTTGCCATTCTGTCCCTTGCTGGTCAGTTGTCAGTGCAGTGACAGTGTAAACAGGCAGTGGCTCTCAAGTGCATAATTCAGTTTACAGAGGCTTTCAGTTAATATAGAGTCAGCAATCAAATATCAGCCACCACATATAATCAGACACCTGTATCTCAGGAATGGAAAGAGCTATGATCACCATTCTTGCGCTGACTGGTAGCTCTAGTTGAATGCTGATCACAAACCAAATCCAAAATCTTTGCGATAAACCACGTGTGAGCTAAAGACAAAAATGTTCACCCATCTGATTTATGCAACTACCAGACGTTTGTACCAAATTTCAGACAATTAGTTCCCTCACCGCTAAAAATGATGTGTGGACTGCCAGATTTGGAACATATGACTATCTACCCTTACTGTCACTGGCCACCAAATTTTAGTGTACAATGTTTCTGTAATTGAATGTGACAAGGTTTTAAATAGATTCTACTCACGTTATCAATATTCAGACACTTTTGTTCCATTTTTCCGATTCAAGGATTCAAAATTATATAAAATTTTTAAGATCACCTTTGCAACCCTTGGATAATCACAAATTGACCAATAGAACATATAACTAGGCTGTATTTGTCTTAATTTAATGAATTGAAGATCTTTTACCCAATTTTGAATTTCTTAGCCAAGTCTTGCACCTGATTTCCTTAAAAAGTGTCTGAATATTGATGACATGAGGAGTATCTACTTAAAGCCTTGTCGTATTCAATTTAAGTAACACTGTGGGTTAAAATTTGGTAGCCAGTGACAGCAAGGGTAGGTGGTCATAACTTCCAAATCTGGCACTTCACACATCATTTTTAGCGGTGAGGGAACTAATTGTCTGAAATTTGGTACAAACGTCTGGTAGTTGCATAAATCAGATGGGTGAACATTTTTGTCTTTAGCTCACACGTGGTTTATCGCAAAGACTTTGGATTTGGTATGTGATCAGCATTCGACTAGAGCTACCAGTCAGCGCAAGAATGGTGATCATAGCTCTTTCCATTCCTGAGATACAGGTGTCTGATTATATGTGGTGGTTGATATTTGATTGCTGACTCTAGTGACATGGCAGGTGCCCCTAGTCTATATCATGCACTGACTCTGGAGTACCTCAGCTGCAGGGCATATATGTATATGGTAGTATGTATCTAGTTCAATACTCCTGATATTGAGCAGGCTGGCATACACACTGAGATATGCTAGCTATGGATCTACATGTGCATGAGTCATGCATGCGTGTAGCGGTGAGGGTTCTGCACTCCTGTGCATTCATTTTATTGTTTTTTTTTAAATTGGATTTACTGTGCTATCTAGTTACCCGTGCCGAAGCTGTTGCTAGTACCAGCAATACTGTAGAGTACCAAACCATAATTTCTTGCACAACGAAATTGGCGGCTGCTGTGTGCAATGATCTCGTCCGATTGAGTGGATGTCTGCTTGAGAAAGGATTCATTTCACAAGAAAACGCTAGTGGGCTCAGGAATAGAAACATTGAAGAAGCTGACCAAGCAGCCCATCTTGTCGATCTGGTTCAGCAAAAAATAAAATTAGAATCTCAGAACTATATGTCCAGTTCACTAGCATCCTAGAGGAAGACAAGCATCCCTATAGCGACATAATATTATTGAGAATATTGAGAGAGGCATACTCTTCACTAGATACCTACATGCATGTACATGTAGACTGTTACAGAAATATTTGGTGATCACCTGTAATCATGGTAATTTTGTTCTTTAATGCAGCTCCTTCTGAATTGGAATCAGTTGTTCATGGTTTACACATGAAGGCCAAGAACCTCCCATCACTTCAATACAGCCACCGAGCATATACTCAACCTTCACCTGAAATAGGTAGTTATACCATAGATAATAGAGGAGGGAGGAGGGATTGGAAACGCGCATTGCTGCCTATAGTGACGTCACGGAGGATGCTCGACACGGCACGCCCCCCTTCGCGATGATAATACAGGCTGTACACTACAGTATAGTAGGCCTTATATGGTGTCATATTATGGCCTTGTAGCCGGACTAAACCTAGATCTATGGCTAAATCAAGCGTGGGGAGGAAAACCAAGAATCGAAACGCGATTTTGAACTGTCATTTTTATGTTTTACCTCGTATAAAACTTTGTGGAATTTTCGTTCGCTATCGGCGAGAGAACTGGAAGTGAGAGCGATTGGACAGTGTCTGTGGCTGCCTACCATGTGCTTTAGAAGCATCCGCGAGCTTTCTGGGGATAGCACTCGGGTCTGCGAGCTTTATTAACAGCCCGAGTCATACTCAGATTGAACTTACCTGAGCTTGTTTGGCCCTTGTTGCGCTTGCTTTGTAATGAAGCACTGTATTTCAGGTCGTCGTTAGCACTCTTTGGCTGATACTGAATCTATCGAGGCATTTAACGAAGGCCTTCACTGCTCGCAGGTCCCAGGAAAATACCACAAGGCCAAATGGCAGCCCACCTACAAGTCTATTCAGAAAAGGTGCCTGATTCTTTCTTCTTTTGACTTCAGGACCTTGGGCGACTCGGCTACAATGCACAAACACTCTCTCGAGGGCAATAAGTGCAGCCTTTGCGGTGTAGCGAAATTGTGCGATTCGCGAACTTTTGATAGAGTCACGTGACCGTGTCGAGCATCCGCCGTATACACGTACAAGCGTTTCCAATCCCTCCTCCCTCCTCTATTATCTATGGTTATACTTACCCATTGAGTGACTGGAATTAATATCTGCATGCATGAATTGTGTCTAGTTGGCAATATTAATGTCACAGACTACACTACAGTGGCTTGAAGTATATGTGACCGTCCATGACAAAACCAACCATATTGCGCTGGATAAGAAACAGGCTTATTTAGTTGCCCAAGGTGATAATTATCATTTTTCACTTTTTGGCATAGGATCGATAGAGGAATCATTCCTCTACACAAAAATCTGCTTTGTAGCTTCTAGAATGCTATACTCACTGAGTTCTAGTATGGCTCGAAGAAGTCGGCCGTGTAGCTAACATTGATCGTCCATGATACGGAGCCGTTGCCATAGTTGCAGGTAGGCAAGCACGGCAGCTGCACAGAAAAAACTCTCAAGACACTTCTTTCTTCGATTTTGTGTACTAACGATCATTGACAATAGACACGCTTATCATTTCGTTCTTTTCCATCAAAACGCTGGCTGCTGCTTTCTTTCCAACATTTTGGCCACCATCTGGCGCTTTGACTTAGTGGGCGTGGCCATGTATTTTGCATAAACGGCGAGTATACGGATTTCCGCGTGCAATGTATGTAGCAGCGTAGCTTGCTGCACAATTTTATTACAGGCGATCCGGGTACATTTTGGCTCATATCTCCGTGCTAGAGACTTCAAATTTGCAGGAGAAATAGTTCAAAGGTTGTACTTGGTAATGGTGGCCTTAACTAAAAATTGGTTGTTGGCGCAATATGTTTGGTTTTGTCATGGAAGGTCACATATAATAATCAACTGTTATTACACATCTTAATTTATTGATTATACATTGAGTGATGATCCATCTACATTGAGTAGAGTAACTATTGTAACATAATATTATAAAATATTTCTCATGTAAATATCGCATTTTGCACTACGATTCATCTGACTTTTTATTTATTTTAGTATCAGAAGGTACTCCAGCTACTCTTACTCTCCAGGAGGTAGCTGCTCAAGCTGGTATCACGAGGCTAAACATCCTAGATCAAGAGTGCTCTCAGGAAATCCTCCTCTGCTTAGCCAAGCACTGTGTAGAGTGGCAGCTGATAGGACTCCACCTCAAGCTGACTGACAGTGACATCGCTGCAGTGGATGGTGATAACCGAACGGTGGATGAGAAGAGGGTTGGGCTATTGAGAAGATGGAAAGAGCGCTTAGCTTTCAAAGCCACGTATCTAGTTTTTGTCCAAGCACTCCTAGCCTGTGGAAAGATTTCTGATGCTGTTAATGCTTGCAAGGCTATTGTTCTAGGTGAGTACTAGTGTTGTCCTGTACCGTAAATCCGGAAATTTTTGTTGTTGAAATATTTTTGTAGTCATTCAAGACTACGAAATTAAATATCATGAAATATTTTCTACCCTGAATAATAGAAACAACGAAAAATTTGCACTATGAAATTTTAGCACGTGCGCGACCATACGTCTGCGTGTTCTGCTCGATCTTTACGTGGTAGCCGTGGACACAACAGCATCTTTCGAGTACCTCCTCCATTATCGTTGGTGATCTCGACGCCTGGGCTGCTCCATTACTCGATCAAACTCGCGATCTTCTTCATACGTAGCTACTATGTTTTTGCTAAAAAAATTGATGTAAAATATTTTCGTAGGCAGTTTTCCTACGAAAATATTTTTATTAATTACACGAAAATTTCCGGATTTACGGTAGTGCACTTTTGCTGGGGATAACCTCCATAGGAGTACTGTACAGTATTTGATAGACAATCTCTTTAAGTGTACTCTTCCATGCACATTGCAGGTACTGGAGCTTCTTCTGATGAGCAATTGCAGTATAACAGTTCCATGCCAGAAGAGGACTTTTGTCTATGGCTTAGATCAAGGGGGATTAGTGAGAAAGATTGCAAAGTTCTCTGTGGTAAGTTAGCTACTATTGTTACAATGTAATCCAGTGCATAATAATTTTATTGTTCATATTATAGAGAATGGTATTACGCCTTCTGGGTTCATACGGCTAGATGCAGAAGATTTCGATGATATTGGGCTCACGAAGTTTGGCAAAAAACTGATTTTTAAGACCTTAGCAGAAGTTTACGTTGTTCATGCGCCTCCTTAGCTGTGACTAATGTAATAGCTACGTGTGAATCTTTGTCATCGATTAATCTTGATTTTCGGCTTTACCTTCATTATAATATTATTATAAGAATCATAAAGCATGAATATCATTAAGCATTTTTTATGACATTGTTATGCTATGCTATTGCCTGTGGTACATAGCCCAGAGTCTCCAGCACAGCAAGAAAGATTTGTCAATGAGTGCACAATAATAGTTCCATGACTTGTTCACTGAGAGTTTCCAACCAGTTTCCAAGTTTGGGAAATGAACTCAAGAATAAAATTAAATTTTCCACCATAATTAAAATCTGATGGCAAAGTATATACCCAAATTTCCTTTACAGAGAACAACGCTGCATGCATGCTAACAATTACACAGTACTGCCAGCACCAGGTAGCCATAATTATATGAAGTAACAGCCTCTAGCTAGTCGAGTGGCCAGCCTCTTTAAAATTAAGACAATAGCTATAGTCTGCATGAACTTCTGTGGAATGCAGGCTAAACCAACAATCAATAGTACGTCATAGTTCACAGTATGGAAGGTCATACTCAGTCTGGTGAAGTGGAGCCTTCTGGAAGTAGCTAGCTTATAGCTAAAAATTACCAAGCCATAAAATGCACCTTCAGTGTTAAGGTTAATTGATGTTTGTGACATTCTGATCAGACAGTTCAATGAGTATGGTGGTTATAATAGCTAATAGCTATAATTATTAACACCAAGCCACAACAATAATAATTATTTTTTGTATCATTGTGGCCACATTGTACCAAATGTTAATGTTATAAGGTTAATTGATGTTTATGACACTCTGATGAGTTCAATGAGTACCTGTGGTTGTCACAGTTGGAACCATGTGGTGAGGGCAGAGTATCAAAGATACCAGATGAAAGTGTGTCAGAGGTGACCAATTTAAATTAGCTATAATATATATAATATTATTATGTACCATACACTCCTTCTGTTCAGCAATAAAAGCCCAGTGGCCAGCAGCTGGGCCAGTAAGAAACATCAGTCTAGCATCAAATTGCTAGCTCTGCCGCCTTCTATACTGAGCTAATAGTTGTTTTGTATACACACTTTGGCAGAGTAACATCCTTTTTTTTAAGATGTATGCTGTAATAGCATTGCTCATAATATCGATTTCTCCTGTACTATCACAGGAGACACCAGAAGTCACGGCCCTACCACAGACCACTACTGATATTGAAACTCCAATCTGCACTCAAGAACAGCAAAATGCTTTCTTATCAACTCTCCCCAATGCTGCAGTGTGTGGTGCCAGCCTTGAAACTGTCAGCAGTCCTCCTTTGCATCATCCACAGCTTCTGGATATTGCATTCAATAATTTGTGTACCAAAGATTGTGGTGGGGCGTATGTCCACTTTCAGGAGTCAACCTGTGAAGATGAAATAGTCGCAGAGGGGATCAGGCTCTTTTGCACTCGCTCAAATGGTACGGCTGCTGTTGGAGAATACTGTCGCTTTGCCCTTGCTGATATTCTTGATCCCTCAATCCTGAACTCCTTTGATTTCTGTGAAAATTCCACCTCAGAGACACCCTGTCCAATAGGCTGCAAAGATACTCTCATCAAAATGAAACATGAAATGGGCTGCTGTTACCAGAATGTGTACAATAATACACTCTGTGTAAACAACTCACTACTCCCGAGTACTGGTCTCATAACGCCTGAAGAGTTTGCAGCACTTAGAGCTTTTTAACAATCCAGCTGGTAATGCCTGGACACAATGTGGAGTAGAACCTCCAAGCAGGTGTAGCCCGCCGGATTTTAAGCCTCGTTCACCATCAAAGTGCAATGATCAATCAGATGCTGCTTTTGTCGCTTTCCTTCCCTTTTCTGAGACATGTGGCTCTGGTCTTGAAACCATCTTTAATCCACCTACTAACGATTCTTTAATGCTAGCAAGTGCTTTGGAGAATGTTTGCCTTAATAACTGTGGAGGAGTGTATGCAAATTATCGTAAAAGTGTCTGCGATTACGAACTAGGATCTGAATCTCTCCGCATTTTCTGTACATTAACTGATGGATCCGCTGCTGTACAAACCCATTGCCGCTATGCTGTTGCTGACATTCTTGATGGAACACTATTTGATCACTTATTTTCATGCTACAACATCACTCCCAACTCACCTTGTCCTTCAGATTGTAGAAATGGTCTCCTAAATCTAAAAGCTCAGATTGGTTACTGTTATCAAAGTATTTACAATAATACCTTGTATCTCACAGAGCTTTTTAACGTTGGATTTGTTACTGCAAGAGAGTTTATTGGATTTGATGACCTGAATAACCCTGCTGGTAATCCGTGGACACTATGTGAAGTAGAGCCTCCAAAGCATTGCGAACAACCACCTTTCACGTTACCTCCAACTCCTATGAAGTGCAGTCTGCCAGACCAAAGAGTTTATATTTTGACAATTCCTGATGGCATAACATGTGGTAATGCCATTGGTGTAGCCTACCTCCCCCCTGCAAATGATTCCAGATTGCTATCAAATGCTATTGATGATTTATGTACTAACAAGTGTGGAGGGGTATACACTAACTACCAGGAGAATGTCTGCAAGGATGAACTTGGAGCTGAATCTGTCCGAGTTTTCTGCAGTCCTACCAATGGGACAGCTGCTGTGGGGTCATTTTGCTACTATGCCACTCGTGATATACTTTATCCATCATTGCTGACATCTCTACTGCCATGCTATAATTATTCCAACAAGGTTTCTTGTTCGAGTGAGTGCTTCAAAGCCCTCACCGAGATAAAAGCAAGGATAGGTTGCTGCTATCAGATGGTATACAATAACACTGAGTACAACACCCTTCTTCTTGAAGCTGGATTCATATCCCCACACGAATTCAACGAATATCAAGGTCTTAATAATCCCACAAAAAATCCCTGGATTCAGTGTAATATTGACCCACCACCAGATTGTGAGCCTGCACCCTTTAAGCCACCTTCAGCACCCAGGTGTACCTTAGATGATCAAATTGCCTTTGTTTCAACACTTTCGAATGCTGCAGTCTGTGGACCAAGTATTGCAACAGTCTTCTCTCCACCCCAAAGTGACCCTCTGACACTAACTAGTGCTTTGGGAAATGTATGCACAAATGAATGTGGAGGAACATATACACACTATACACTATCTTGATAATGTGTGCAATGATGAATTGGCAGCTGATTCGCTCCCTCAGACTCTTCTGCACTCCGACTAACAGCTCAGCTGCTGTTGGTGACTATTGTCGCTATGCTGTTGCTGATATTCTTGACACTTCCCTTATCGATGCCTTAACGTCCTGTTATGATTCTACCACAGATGAACCCTGTGTTGACGATTGTAGAGCTGCCCTACTTAATCTGAAAACTCAGACGGGCTGTTGCTATCAGAACATCTACAATAATACCGAATACAACACCCTACTACTTTATGCTGGTCTGGTTACATCACAACAGTTTACGGGACTTTTTGACCTAAACATTCCATCTGTTAATCCTTGGACATTGTATGATATTGAACCACCCACAGGTGTGATTCTCCACCTTTCCAGCCACCTCTGACCCCTAACTGCACTATGGAAGATAGTATTGGATTTCTTTTATCTCTACCGAGGGGTCATCAGTGCAACAACAGCCTTCAAATTATTTCTCTTCTTAGTACAGACAATCCAATGGCACTAACTAGTGCATTTGACAATGCATGCACAAACAACTGTGGTGGTGAATATGCTAATTACTTAGAAAATGTCTGTAATGATCATTTTGGAGCCGAAAACACCAGACTATACTGCGTTCAAACAAATGGATCTGCTGACGTTGGACCATACTGTCGTCAAGCTCTCTTTAATGTTCTCGATCCATCATTATTCATGGCTCTAGCAACATGTAGTGCAGATAATTCATCAGAGAATCACTGTACCGCTGAGTGCAGAGAAGGCCTCATAAACTTAAAAGCTACCATTGGATGCTGTTATCAAAACGTGTACAACAATACTCCTTATTTTATTCAACTTCTCCATGCCGGAATCATTACTCCAAGCTTCTTCGCACAATTCGTACGTTTTAATGATCCAATCAGCAACCCATGGAGAACATGTGGTGTGAAGACTCTCCAACGTTGTACTACTCATCCATTTTCAGATGGTGAGTTAGCCAATCTTCTATATTTAATAGGACATACTTTTATTTTAATATTGCCGTTATTTCAGGTTGTCCTCCCGGTACCTATCTTGAGAATTTCAAGTGTCAGCGATGCCCAGCAAATACGAATACAACTCTCACTGGTGGCAACGTGACTCAATGCCCTTGCCTGAACGGGTATTTTAGATCAAGTCAAGAGAGACCAACTCAAGGCTGCTCTTGTACGTAAGGTAATTTTGTGTGTGAATATACAAAACAGTAGTAGCCTCACCTATTATGATGTTGCATTATTAGCTATGATCATGTACTGAAATTCAGCTCCACCAAGTGTCTGTCGTAACATCCAAGCTGCTCAAATAACAGACACTCAGATAATTCTACGATGGAAAAGGCCAATCAAAACAGGACGCAATGATTTTTATTACACGATCGAGTATTATAATAGTGATGGAGAGACTACCGGAAAGCATACCATTCTTAATCAAATAGAGTATATAGAACAAGTACTAAGTAATCTAAAACCAGATACAATGTACACATTTACTGTCACCGTTGAAAATGGAGTGAGTGACCAAGAGACCAGAGGAAAACATTTATGGAGCTGTAAACTCACAACGACTACTACAGAAGGAAGTATGCTCAACCAAAATTATTGTATAATGCCGGATTTACTTATTATTATTATTATGACATTTTTATTATATCCAGGACCTTCACCACCTCATGGAGTACAAACATTTTGCTCGGTTGTTGGATGGAGGGTGCCCCTCAATCCAAATGGGAAGATTATTGGCTATGATGTGCAGCTGATGGGACCGGAAGATGGTGATAGCTACCATGTTGTTGTCAGTTGAGAGTGATAGCACCTTTTCAGCCTACACAATGACTATCAGATTCTCTGAACTACAGTTCAGGTGTGTAGGTACAAGCTTGAACAGGTACTGTACTGGAAAGATATCTGACAAACTTGATTTAATGACTAGCTATACAGATCCATGCCAAGACTTTAGCTGGGGCAGGAAATTGGAGTCAAAAATCATCACTAGGTAGGCACGATAATAATATTATTATGAATAGGATAAAAATTAATTCTAATCATTGTATAATCCATTAATTTTATGCAGGATGTTTGTAGTCGCCCATTCCTAGTGATGATTAATGATTATTTCATTGTGATAATAATAATACGTAGACTTGACATGGTATTCACAATAATATTATATAGTCTGTATTAAATTTTATTTCACTATAGCATGTCCTCCATGCAATGGTACAACACCACCCACTCAAGGTATGGTATAAAAAAATTAGGAAGCTAATCCGTATGAATTTTGTCAACAGTTACTATCCAAACATAAAAACACTATCCCTTGGATAATATATTATAATATTATAGGTGTGTATTTCACCCTGGCTGGTCAATAATTTGGCAACAACAGTCGAGTGTCCATGGACAGCATAGGAGAAGGGGAACATGATGCCCTAATCTGTAGGACTGACAGGACTGACTGCTGTGGTACTATTCCAAATAGATTTGGCCAATTTTACTACCCCAGTGGAGTCCAGGTACCCATTAAAAGTGCTGATCAGGGTTTCTATTGCAACAGGGGAGACCAGTTGATTCGTCTAAATCGACAAACGGAGACTACCTCTCCAACTGGGAGGTATCGCTGTGAAATCCCTGACGCGAGTGGAGAGATGCAGAATATCTACATTACACTAATCTAAAATGAAATAGCTAAGAATTGCAAATTTACGCACATAATAACTATGGTTTGCTGTGGTTGAATATAATAGCTGTATACCTACCTATTGTTGTATGTACAGTATACTCTAGCTGTTATATTATATGCTTGCAAGAAATATAATTTGCACCTGCTGTTTAATTAAAGTCCCATAATTAAATTGTTAAACGTTAAAGGTGCTAGTTTTACCTATAGCTAATAATTGTCACTGTAAGTCTTCATAGCATTGAATAGGGACAGCATATGCAGACCAGTCAGAGGTATATAAGCAATCGCCCTGCACTGCACAACACGTGCACTAACTCCTATCCTTAATTAGTTTGACAGTATTATTAGAATACGCTGCTGTTAATTCAAACTTTGTTCAAGTAACTATAGCTGGCAGCCTAAGCATCAACTGTTGCATTCATAAAATTTTTGTTCGCTCATGATGCAATTTGTGACAGCAACCCTCATATTATATAGCATTATCGGTCGTATTCGTCTCACTTGTGTTACCACAACCCGAAGGTAGTGCCGAAGGCAGTACAGACCTGCCACCAGTCGCCGTTGACCCAATGAATGTCAAGCTGCACTCAAGAACAGCAACATGCATTCTTGTCGACACTGCACGGCACTGCAGTTTGTGGACCGAGTATCATGACAGTCTTTTCTATATTCCCAAGTGATTTAATAACACTAAATCGAGCATTGAAAAGTGCATGTACGAAGGAATGTGGAGAGAAGTATGTGCACTTTCTCAGAGATGTTTGCCATGACAGACTCAATGCTGACTCTCTAACGATCTCCTGTACTCCCACTAATGGTTCAGCTGTTGTGGGAGAATATTGTCACTTTGCTTTTGCCGATGTTATCAATACTTCAATTCTCGATGCTCTCCTTTCTTGCTACGATTTCACCAGTGAAGTAGCTACCTTGCGGAGAAGATTAGCTATAGAGCAGCTATCCATGATCTGAAAGATCATGTTGGCTGTTGTTATCAGCATATCTACAACAACACGTACTCTCTTTTTTGCCCATCTTTATGATACTGGATTTGTTACACTGGATGAGTACGATGCAGTAGCTACATGATCTGAACACTCCAGATCATAATCCTTGGATATTGTGTGATATTGAGCCACCAATGAGTTGTACTAAGCCTTTTATTTTAAGCCATGAAGGAGTTATTGTTGTATATTCAAAGACAGATTGGCCAGCTAGCCATGCAAGATTCGAACATCTTTCTAACCTGTTAGCTATGCTTTATGTACTAGCTATGACATTGTACATATAGCATAATATTATTATATATAGGTAGTGGTGGTTTATCTGAAATACACGAGACAGTATGAAGCCCGAGTGGTGTGGATAGTAACTGTCAAGTGTATTTCAGTGGTAGCTAAGTACTACCATCTATGCTTTATGTGGGTTCTAACTGCCAGCCATGCTCTAACTAGCTACCGTGTTCTAAGTAAAATCCTTATGGAAAAATTAACGTCATTACGACATGGGGGGGGGGCAGTCTTGGTCCATGACGTTGTACAATTGCATTGTCAGCCGACTTGGGCTTTTATTAGTTGTGATTATGTATTCTTTTGGTTGAACAAGTCTAGATATGCATGCCTCCAGCAGTGTCAAAATTTGCACTTTAATCATAGCTGTGTCAAACACTTTGTACAAGCCCCCTAATTTCCAATCATGTACTATCTGTGGTCTGGGTTAGATAAACTACAAGCGGTGCCTTTGTACAAGCCCCCTAACTTCCAATCATGTATATACTATCTGTGGTCTGGGTTAGATAAACTACAAGCGGTGCCTTTGATCTGTATGGCTTTCATGGTATAAGTAGTTTGAATAAATGCTGTAACACTCTCACTACATGAGATAAAATCACGGATAGGTTGCTGCTATCAGCCTCTCTCAGCTCATATCTGGGAGAACCGTCACTGCTTACTGTTAGCTACTGCATGACTTACATTAACTACTACTAGAGTCAGCCATGTCCAATAATAATATTATGTCATTGATTCATCTGCATGCAGATATGTACTGAGAATGATCAAATTCAATCAGTAACCTGAATGCAGTATAATATAGGTAGCTAGCTTTTAATACCTTGAATCCACTGTATACAATAAGTATTTATTCAGCCAGGTGAAGTAATAATTATTACTAATTACCATCGATCCTCAGTCCCTCTGATGTAATAATTGTGGTCTATTAAATTATTTTTCTTTTACTGCATGCATGATAAATCTGTGAGTAGTAATTACCTGCTGCATGTGGTAAAAGGTCGTCAATATACTGTGCAAGCGGCACTCCCACTCAAATAGCAAACACTTTAATAGGGCGGGGCTGGCCGACCACCGTGGTGTATGTGAGTTGAGCAAGTAGCTATGGCGGAGTTGAGTAGCTCTGGGGAAGAGAGCAGCGAAGAAGAAGAAGAAGAAGAGGATGAGTCAGCCTCTCCGAGTCTCCGCGGCGCCACCAGCCCTATCACCGCGGCCAAACGCCAGACGAGCGGGGAGAAGCGAGCCCTCTTTAGTGAGCGAGGCTACCTAAACTCACTGACTCGACAAGAGAGACGAAGAATCAAACGAGAAATAAGGAAAGGCCGTAAACTAGGTGAGATCGTCATCACTCCATAACTACCAATTAATATATTACTTGGCTGGATTTTTAATTTCTATCAAGATCACTTTGCTCACTAGTAGATAATAATTATTTAGACTACGCATAGTCTAAATTATCTATGCTTTGCTAGCTATGAAATTAATTTTATGTTTTGGAGCATGTGAAAAGTAGTCTTAATTATGAATGGTTGTACTAATCCTACATCCATCAATGATTATTGCTTTATTAGAATCAATTGCAAGTGGCAAGAATGCCGCCCTACGAAAATTTTTAACCATAATATGGATGATACCGGTGATCTAAAACCCTGTCACAATAGCACACAAATATTTTGGGGCCGTTTATGCCACTTGATCCTTTTATTATTGTTCCCACACTGATTGATGTGCACTCCCCAATGCCACAGCTCTCACTCTCAGCAACATCACCAGCACTCTGGCTGGAATAGACTGGAGGACAATTGGTGAATTCATACTCCGCCTTCCTGTATCCAAATGTGATGAAATATCACCACAATGCTCGACTGATGAAGAGAGAACTGCAGCTCTAGTGAGGGAGTGGCTACTAAGAGACCCTCTGGCCAGCTGGAGAAGGATAATTCATGAGTTTCACTGTTATGATGCTTTGTCTATGGAACACTCTCTAGGGGACAGCATAGTTCACTACGCTGAGGAGCTGACTGGTAAGTACATATATTATGTGAGATTTAGGTGACGGGTCCATATCTATAATGGCTGCACCCCGGCTAGATCCCTAGACCCTCTCCCCTGTCTCCTTTCCATTATGCTGTCTCAAAAATTACTCTCTACCAGTAGTGTGTGGGGGAAGGGTCTGCCTAGCTAGACTAAACTGAAACACATGGAATAGAATAGAAAGTTATTACTTCATGCCATGCACTAGCCTCATCCCCAGGCCACTCCCACGTGGGGATAAGGCTACTCATCCACAAGGAGTAAAGTGATTGGTCTGTAATCATCATCGGCATGAAGATTGCCAGATCATGAGATTTAGGCACTTGAGCAATTTTAAATACAGCGAGTTTGGCATGGTTAGCTACTCCAATTCATCCAGAGGAGGTCGGACATGATCATGTGCAGTGTGGATTATATACCTTTTTGTTGACGATCTGACAAATGTCAAACCATATCCCAGTTTGATCGGAAATCACCATGCAACAGTTGGTCGGACATTATCACTATAATATAAGATTATAGTTGTCCGTCCGTCTGCCCGTCTGTCCGTCCGTTACGGAAGGTCGGCGGAAGTGATTTGACCTTGCGACACAAGTGGCTATATCCCTGGCCTTGGAGCATTAGAAGCTAGAACATACAATCTTTGTGAGCGCCAGCCTAGGCACTAGCTACAGGCACGAACACTAACTTCTTGGACGGACTGTACAAAACCAAGCAACAAATGGGGACTTACATTCAGTGGCCTGCAGTTAGGCAAGCAGCTTGATTCGTGAGAAGTCGTCGTCCTAATGGTCATCACGGAGGTAGTAGATTCTGACTTTGGCTTCTCGCTTACTCAAGTCTTGCGAGGGGAGCTACAAGCAAGTTATCGACTTTTTTGGACAGTTGATTGATTTAGCCATGTGCTCAAGCAGGATGCCATAAATGCGCATGCTCAATAGAATGTTCCAGAATGGGTAAAGGTGGTTTCAGCCACCTGCAGTTGCAATTAATCTAGAACTCTGGCCTCTGGCCAGGCACCCAGTTCCAAGGGACAGGGTGTCATAACTGCGCATGCTCAATAGAAGTTCCAGAACACAAGTAAAGGGTAGTCTTAGCTACTCATCAACTGCTGTATACAATAATACTATCCTCTATTTAATAGCTATGTGACCCATAATAGAACTATCGACTAAAGCAGGGGGCGAGCGGAGCGAGCCCCCCTGCTTGTAATACATAATATTATATATCCATGTGTAGTACAGTCAGATACATGTAATTATAAGACTAGTGTACTTGCAAGGGAAGGCAATAGCAATGGCTTACTTGCAACACAAGCATACATGTATATGTACATGTACAAGTACACAGTTTTGTGTAGCTGCTAAAGGAGGTGCAGTTACCACAAACCACGGCATAAGAGCAGCGAAGTAGTAAGCTAAATGGGTGCTGAATAAACTGCTACTCCTATAGCTACTGACCACTGTCTGCCAGTACTATTAGAACGCATGCGTATTGCATACTATATTAGCAAGCGATGGTATGGCGGCCATATGTCCGACCAGGACTCAGGACTGTTAAGGCAGCCTCACTTGGATTGTAAGTAGCAAATACTGCTAACATGGCAACACAAAACCTGTTGGTGTAGGTCATGGGTGAACTTTGATCACTGACTAAGGTATCCATGTTGAAGAGAAAAGGAAGTAGTTTATTAAAATTATGAGTTACCATGGTAACATCGTTAATTAACTTAAATTAGTGGGGGTCAAAGTTTTTTTCCTTAACTGACTATTTTCGACTAGGCGGGTACCAAAACGGCCACAGATATACAAGATTCAGGATTCAAACGAAAGAACAGACACTAGCGATGTCTAAAGTTGGTGGAATGGTTGCAAAAAACCAAGCGCTCGAAAGTTATGGACGGATATGAACATATTTTGGGCTGAGATCGATCTCATTAAATATTTATGACCTTACCATGGGCAACTGCTAAAATTTGGACAGCCTTTCCACCCCGCTCGACCTCGAACAATCATCAACGGGCTTCAGTATCCTCAAAAGCTTTGGTGCTGAAGGGATTTTGGTAGCCGCCTCGGCCGTTTTCTTGAGCGCATTTTGAAACTCAAGTCGCTTGCACACTGAGTATGAGGATATGATAACGTGCGCTCGGGATTTAATGATATTCACGATCATGTAATTGGCAATAATTAGTGATAAGAGCTGAATACAAGCGTTTTACAAGCCTCTGCACGATCATCAGCTGAGGCTGCCTTAACAGTCCTGAGGAGTGGTTCGGGCGGCCATGGAGCCATGTTCGTCAGATTTTAGCCGATGACTGACCATTATAATCCACACTGATGTGCGAGCCCAAATCAATTGCTTTGTTAGCAAAATTATTCCCATAGTGACGCGATACAAAACAGCAAGTGACTGTAGCTCGCCAATCGTAAGACTGGCTTGACCATCGCTCGGTGTCAATGTTAAAATGGTGATTTCCAGTTGATTTAGTGCCTGAGCCCCGCTGTGCCCGGCAGTATGGCACTGCTAGCAATGTTCATCTAAAAACGCAGGACTGATACTGATCCAGCCTATTGATAAACTCTTACTTTCTAGATAATTATTAGCTAAATCCTTACCGTTCGGAGCGAACATAAACTTTAGTCCACCATACTCTGTATAAAAACTGAATCGACAAACACGTGCAGGATTAATAAGTTTCATTTGTGATTGAAATCTCACAGACACCAGCCTAACACACAGCAATCTGACTAAAGTTCTATCATCTGTGGCTACTGGTAATCTGTGTGACCACCTCGATATACCATATGAAGTGAGCCTGAGAATAAACAATTACTGTAGTGATGATGAGGAGCAACGACGAGAGCAACACATACACTATTACATCACTTGCTCTCCCCACGCCCTCATGGGATGGAGCCATATAGCAGGACAACTTCACTACAAGGGTGAAGAGACTGCTGAGAGAGATGCAAAGGATTATGTTCAGAGGGCTCCAGGTACATGTGGGTGTGTTGTGCGTATGTATGGGAATGTAGAGGATGCTTATGATCGTGTGTACATGACACAGCAAATTCATGCCTGCAGTGATGTACATTGTGTGTAGCAGTACATTTGTTGATTACACTGATTCTCACATCTGTGCACATGTCCACCTCCTCCACACATATTAGAACCATCGCTCATGTTGGAGAACTTGAATACAGTCATGAAGGATGTCAGTGAAGGGGGACTAGATAGTGTAGGAGACTGGATCCATATTCCAGTGTCCAAGCAACAAGAACTCGAGCAGCAGTATCCTGTAGTTGCCCAGCTTAAGCGAGCATATTCAGCTTACTTTTTAACCCACCATCCTGCTCCCTCCTGGTGGATCATCACTACAGCTCTATACAATAGAGAGGAACTAGGAGCACTGGAAGTGGTTCAGAAGCTGTATCTCAGAGGTGAGTCATGTGCAGACAGCTGTACGAGTGAGGGGAGAATAATTAATTACACACAGATCACGTGTACTTGTTTGTGGTCTAATAATAATATACATATATATGCATAACATTCTGACCAATCAATTTGCTTCGTATGAGGTGTCTAAATAGCTTGTATACATCTTATAGGTGTCTAAATAATACTGGAATGTCGGTGTCCAAATATTTAGGGAGGGTTTGTGCATTTGAACAGATGTACTAGAGCCGGGTATGGGGTCAAAATTCAAGAAGGCGTGGAGTCTAAATTGTCTGGTTCAAGTTGAATTGTGTATATTTAATCATACCTACTCTTCATTAAAATCTATGTACATTCATGTGCTAACCCTGCCTGCTGGACAAGTCTGAATATCTCCCTGGAGGTTTGCTACATGTATTTAAAGTTCACCCAATGATGGAGGTGTATGCCTGTTAATTGGAATGCCCCATTGAGTGTGGGCATTTTGAAAAATCATGACACCCTTTAATTTTCGATATTCGAGGTTAAAGAAGTACCTTAGCTAAATAACCAAATTTATTTAATAATGCGATTAGGCAGCTACATGTGTATATTATCGTACTTAATCTAATACGATGCATGGAAAAATTAATTTCAATTTTGAAAAATGCGCGTTTTTCTGGTAAAGGTCATCAATCACTCCATATTATAAACTTTACGAGAATTCGTGAAAATTAATGCTAATTTCTTGCGTTAAATTGGATCAGGCATTGTATATGATTAACTATGGTATGTACAGAATCATTATAGATGTCCACAATCAGAGATTAAAATGAATAGCTAGAGCTCTTAAGTACTATTGTCTGTAGATGTCAAAAACTAGTTAATAATATTATGTTGCATAAATTTACGTGCTCAAATTCTGTTTGCCGTTGTCCACCAACCCATACACTTGCCTCGTCCCCAAAAGATTGCAATGTGCATGCGCCAAGATCTCTGTATATTATCCGTGGACTACTTGATCGTATACTACTATCAAGCTCAAAAGTCGCCCAAGCACTGGAAAAGTATCTTGCCATCGGCTAGTGATGGTGTCTAGGAGACTTAAATGAGGTAAATCACTCAAACATTGATTTTTATCCCCTCGAAAGGCCGTTTTGTAACTACCCAGCTGTTAACTTCATGCTTAGACTTCTATTAATAGCTCATAGTTATGGCCGATTCGTGCTGCTGCTTGGCTTCAGATCCTATATTCCAATAAAGATGAACTCGAGCATCAGTATGACAGGAGACTGAGTGTACTCAATCTTCTTCCTTACTGACAACCCGTCTCCCTCTTGGAGCACCGTTGCTCTTGCCTTGTGGGAGGCGGGAGAACATGGAGCACTGGAAGTAGTTCAGAAATTGTATCTCAAAGGTGAGCCATGTGGCACAGCTGTAGTAGTGAGGGGAGAATTGGCTACATTATTTCATCTTTAACCAGTTAGTTGTGTAGTCTCGTGCCCAGTCTCTTTATCACATGCGGTTATTTGTGTAGTCTCGTACCCAGCCTCTTTTTCTGCGTGCGATAAAGAGGCTGGGCACGAGACTATAAGTTGTTTACAGTGCATGGCCTGCATAAATTTTTCGTCGTGCCAATAGGCGTGGCTATGGAGTACCAAAACCAAACTATTATTCAACAAAAGGGCACTATTTGTGATGCTGGTGGACCATGTTTATGCTACTTGATCAATTCGGTTTTTGTTTTTATGCTTGTATAGTATTATTATACAATACTACTGGGTATCCTCTATTTTGTGAGTGTGCATGCATGCCTTAGACACAACAATCATGATCAGGTGTAGCAGGGGGGGTTCACCCCGGCTCCCCTGCTTGTTGTATTACGAGGAATGGAGAATGTGTAAACAGAAACTGGAATTTACGGTGGCCTGTTACGACGCAAATGCGATCTAACGCAAATGCGATCTATCAACACTTAGAAAAATTTGACAGGGAAAAAAAAAGAAAAAAGTCAAAGTATACGGCAAGATTCGAACCCGCTCCATTCCGTCCCATGCATAAGAGCCCAACCACTCGGCCACCACCTTTGTTGCTGCCGATAGCCGTTATTTCAACTATTTTATAGACGAACCCTACACAACCCAGCCCCTCCCACACTAACCCTGCTAACCATTCACAACCCAGCCCCAGACCTCCCAGCCCCTCCAGTCCACGTATACGCAAACCCTAGAGACTAACCCTGCTAACCATTCGCAACCCATCCCCAGACCTCCCAGCCCCTCCCACACTAACCATTCGCAACCCATCCCCTGACCTCCCAGCCCCTCCCATCCATATCGTCCAGCGATCGCGGCGGCGTACGTACCTGTTTGAAAATTGATTTTGTTGCTTACGACAAAAATTACACTATTATCCCGCACGCATGCGTAAGCGGTCAGTTTGTCGGTCTGTCTTTGTCATAATCCGCACGATATGCATAGGCATCTGTCACTGTGGGTTATAACGGCGATCAAATACAACAAAGAAACGGACTCGGACTCGTTTGGATTCGATTGATACTGGCTACAGAGGCTAAAAATTTAATGGTTGTTGGTCACGCCTATCAACCGTGTGCTTTCTGCCCATGCACACGCAGTACTAACTGACCAGACAACGCCCACCGCAGCGTTTAAGCATATGCTTTCGCTCTCTGCTAAGCACGAGAACGATCACCACTGATAAAGAAAGAGTGGTATACGTCATAATATTATAAACCTTTTCCCTCTCCATACTCCCACCGCAGCGTTTAGTTATTTCTGACAAACACGCGGAGGGCAGAATTCCCGAGTAAACTCAACGATCTAGACCACACCTGACGTTCTCCAGTTAACCATTCGTGAACTAAATAACGATTTAAAAATTTTGGCGGGCGCGGCTGAGCCGCAGCGGCCCTTTGGCGGCCAACGGCGGCTTTCAGGCGGCCCCAATGCGGCTTGGGCCGCCGCGGGAGTGTCCCTCTCGGCCACCGTAGTACGGAATTGTCTTGCAATTGACATTCATTCAATACTTTTCTATTGACTATGTATAAAACACTATGGCACTAGTCTGTAAGCATGCTGTACTGTGTCATGCATGTGTACAGGTACTGGCCCTAATTAATTTTGCTATCAATAACTATTGCTGGTTCTTTGCTACAGATATCAACCTTCAAAATCTGTGTCTGGAAAAGTTATCAAATTGGCTGAAGAGTACTAGCGATATTGACACTCTTCCCCTTCCAGCAAAACTTAAGGTTGAATTAAAACATCGTTTATTTGAATAGTATTGCATTGATTTCAATTTAAATTGTTGTTTGTTGGTATTAAATTTTTTTGTTGTCGTTCATTCATGACCATTCTGTTATGATCATTGTTATGCACAATGGGCTTTTCCATTTAATAGCCATACACCCCCAACGGAATAGCCACAATTACATCTGAGGGATCTAAATTTATGCCATTTTAATGAATTTTTGACATATAAAAATAGGTTTTTAATGAAATATTGATGGGTAAATACCCAATTTTAATGAAATCTAGATGGTTACCATGAACACAATAATGAATCCTGGGGGGTTATTATGCAAATTATACTGCATCTTGTTGCATTTTAATGACTCTGGGAGGGGTCAAGTCCTCTTTTTAATTGGTTCTTGATGGTTAAAGTCAATAATTATTATAGGCTTTCTGCATGAGGGGGTAAATCAAAATTTAGTCTTCCGTGGGGATATATCTTTATTATATTGGAATAGCCCAATATTAAATTTTTCTGTTGATATAATAATAGTTTTATGCTCCACTTTGGCTGGTATGGGCCATTAAAATTCTTGTTCTCATGATCATGCGCATGCGCATGCGCTACTGTACCTGCACCAACTTGCATGCTGCATAGCTATAGCTACTTTACGTACAGCTAATTATTATTATGAAATTAACCATGATAATTTTCAAGGGTTTAGCTATAGACCATGGCCAAAACGTACAGCTATAATTATAGCTAATTATTATATAGCCAATCCCAAAACTGTGCAATAAGTAGCCTATACTATTATACTGTTTACACTCATGATGTCCAGGCCAGATCAGGCACATTAAGGACCGGGACCTGTGCAATAATGATATTCATTGTAGGGTCACCGCCCACCGTACAGCTATCTTCCAGATCGATGAATTTTACACTGAATCGACTCAAGCAAAATTATATAGTCCTTGGGGGTCACAAGTGATTATTAATACTATCTGAGGGGCAATAAGCTTAAGCCAGCTGATTCGGAAATGCCAAGTTGTTCTTCGAATTCCATGCATGCATGGGGATATAATAATTTTTAACTGGAATAGCCTATGCATTGATGAATTTTAATGGACTGTAGCTGGAATTGTATCACAGTATGGTATAGTTAGAGCTTTGCTTAGAACTTAACCGTAGCATGTAAAACTTAATAGGAGATAAAGTTGAGCTCAGTTATACTTGCTTATTTCATGAATATCTCTTCCTTAGGAAGTCTCCATTCAAGTATGAAAATCAACAGTTCTACCAAATTCATGTGTTCTAGTGCTGACTTCAGTGACTTGTATCTCTTGTCAGTGAATACTTACTGTCTGTCTTGAGTTGCATGTGCATTCATGCATATAGCTAATATTATTCCTAAAACACAATATAACGATTTAGAAATTTTATGAATCAGCATAAGATCGAGATGCAATCAGATTATTATTATAATTATTATAACAGTAGCAGCTCTGAACAGTGATATTCCAATAATTATTATTGCAATCAGCCTATTTTTCCTATAATATTATAGATTTTGATTGATGTGCTATTAAAGTACAGCTATAATCATGCAGTTGATTATAACTCAAATCTACCAGTTACTAGATTTATTTTTATTTTGCTGTGTGCTTTAGTTTTTTCAGATTGGATGATCAAATGAGCAATTATGCATTATTAAATTTGTTACTGTATAAGGTAGATGTTCCTATTATGAGTCAGCCTGTACTATGGGTCATCCAGACTAATTATTTTGCAAGTATACCCAGTATCCAACTATTGGGCCAGCTTATTGTACCTTATGAGATATTATTATCTGATAAATTGTTTCCATTCCCTATTGAATTTTCATGTAAGTTTCTGCTTATTTTATATCTAGAGAAGGTTTTTCAATCTTCAATGAATCATTTTAACAAAATAATTTCTTTTGGCATATTTAGCCACTCCTATCTAGTATTCACAACTATGCCTCACTTCAGGATGGCTGCTAAGAGCATTGGATCTGTTAAAGAAGCTTTAGGCCACTACAAATTGGATCATAGTTTCCCGTCCACCGCCCGCATGCCTTTCAAGCCACCGCCAGCTTTTTCTGTTATTGCACTTATTTTCTATTAAAACGAAAATATTGATGACGTAATTGAATTTTCAATATTATTTACGGTCTGTTCCATGTGTGCTCGAGTTGCAAGCTGAGTTTGTGACATCGATGGCTCATTCAGTACTTGCTCACTGCAATTCTCGCTCATTCAGTACTTGCTCACTGCAATTCTCGCTCTGCATGATGATCGCTACACTCGTGAGTAGCTTAATTCATAGTCCTAAGACTGTGCTTGCCATGTCTGCTGAAGATGGCGGAATTAGCCTCAAACCCAGGCTCACTTTCGGGGGGAGGGGAAAGAGAGCCTGGTACACACTGTCTACGCATGCGCAAAGTTTACGGAGCAATTTCTAGTATAATTCGCCGGACACTATCGCTACCACGCGATCGGACATGTACGGACAAGGTATACTAAGCAGCCGAAGTCGGTGAAGCTTAAAGACTCCATATTTCTCTAGACTGTTGTATGCAAGACTTCATTCGCTCTCATCTCACTTTAAGCAAACCTTCACGAGCTTCAAAGACCTGACAAAGTCCTTTCGTTGCCGTTGGACAACCGGGCCGCTTGTATCGACAGTCCCGGTTATTCACCAAAAAACTTTCACTAAACGTGAGTAGAACTCCTTCTCGTAGCTTCTTTATTCTTCCTCTATCAATGTTGCTCGCTTATGACAGCTAGACCTGTCGCAACAAGTGTCCTTAGCCCAAATCGCAGCCAACATAGACGATTTTTAGGCAAAATTGTGGGGTCAAGGTTCACATTTACGGATAGATAAACGGACAAAAATACGAATTCCCAGGATTTCTGGGAATTTTGGCGCATGCGCAGACAGTGTGTAGCTACCAGGCTCTCTTTCCCCTCCCCCCGAAAGTGAGCCTGGGTCCGAGGCTAATGGCGGGATTAGCTCGACCCGGCGGCCGTTTGTGGTTTATACCACATCCGGTAATAATGAATAATAAAATTAACCGTCCGCCCGCATGCTATTGAATCGACAGCCAGGACGGGAAACAACCATGCAATTTGTAGCTAGTGGCCTTATCATGGTTGAATTTATGGCACTGAAAGTAGTGACTCATAATATCAGCAGGCGGTCCATAATACCTCCAGTAATAGTGCTGATCATCACAAGATAATTTTTTTAAAAATCACATATTTTAATAGGGGATATCTCATTCGTACCCGATGTAATAGACACATTGGGAAGTCAATAAAAAATTTAACCACAAAAAATAACCCCCCAATTACATGCATGTGTGGCATATCAATAGGGACATTTAATTTACCTTATATAATATAAGTTATAGTTAGACTATAGCCTTGAGTGGTTTAAATGCACGCCTCGAGCGTACAATTCAAATAAATCACGATAAGGCTATAGTCTAAGTGGCTTGTACTATGACCGCCAACCGTGGTATATGGAAGTTATAGCTACCATGGCTCTATGCCCATAGTAAATACACGCATTATTTGGCAGCTGTGGTATATGGCAGTTATACCATGGCTGTGGTTACTCCACACTTTGCACAGTGGGCAGAAGTTTACATTTGTATATACTATAGGCGGTGCCTTTGATCTTTAGCTACTCTAGTCATAGTACAAGTAATATAGGCTGCTTGAATTGAGGCAAATTATAACAATATTATGACTGACAATAAAACATGATATATACTAGGTACCTTAGGGATATGTTTAATAACGGGTACTATTAATTGCGGATTTTGCGATTTATGTCAAAATCGCAATACTTAATACCCGCGAATATATAAACGTAATTTAGAAATTCGATTAATTAGAAACAAATATGCACGGTCTATGTCAGGTCAGAGTTCGAGTCGGTATCTTCTCCACAGTCTACTGTAGTCACGATTACCCCCCCCCCCCCCCAACTGGTAAATAGAGTCCATAAGCCAATAAAAACAGTACCTACAGCTAGCAAACTAGCTATTTGTGTCATATTATGCCTTACTTTGCCGTCTTTCTCGAGTTTTGCCCATCAAACAGAGAGAGAGAACAGATCGCACGTTCACGTTGTATTCGATGGTCGGTAATGGTCGTCACACGGAAATGTAACGATCCCGCGTATAAGCCCCCTCCCCACTTTTACCCAATCCTAACATGCACAAAGGGGGCGTAATCGTGTATTATCTTATTAACGTTGTTGTTTATACAACAATACTATCCGTATAATTAGTGGGTGTGGTTGATTCTTTTGCAATTCCGCAATAATTATTAACCCTCGGCGCATGCGCGAGGGTTACTGTAGTCGTTCTGTGTGTGTGTCTGTCAGTCTGTCTGTCTGTTAACTCGCTAACTACTACATACCTTGTTTGCGAGTCTCAAGCACGGTGTTATGAGAATCTTTATGGCGTTTCAAACGCATGGATTGTGTGTATTTCGCTGAAGACGCTTTGTTCTCCAGTTCTGGCGACATTTGCTCAGGACCGCTAAGCTTCTTGACTTTCCTGCCAATGCACTCGTTTCTATTTACACGTAAATCATGCTACCATATACTGTATACTATACACATACATGCACTCTATAACCCTCGGCGCGCGAGGGTTACGGTAGTCGTAGCCTCGTTCCCAGGCCCTTCGAGAGGAGGAGGAGAAAGGGCCTGGTACACACTGCATGCGCATGCGCCGGGGGACCCCAGAAAAATGTGGGGTAATCGGATACTATAGTATACTCTCCGTTTATCGTCCATAGAACTGTACGTCATGCAGAACCCGCGAACGATCACCATGGTAACGCGATCGGTTGCTATGGAGACCCCAGCGCATGCGCGTGCAGTGTGTACCAGGCCCTTTCTCCTCCTCCTCTTGAAGGGCCTGGGAACGAGGCTACGGTAGTCGTTCTGAGTGAGTGAGTGAGTGTGTGTGTCTGTTACCGCGCTAGCTGCTACATACCTATTTTAATCGTTGAAAACAAGGTGCCATTAGGCTTTTCGTCCTAGAAACAGTATATGCATTGTGTGGATTTCGTTGAAAATGCTTTGTTCAAAAGTTCTGGCGACATTTTCTGACCACCACGGCCTTCTTCGCTTTTTGTCGAGCTCTCACTCCATGAAAGAGACAATAGCCGCTTCATTTCAAGAAGATTAGTGTGTAGCTCTTGCGATAGTTCTTATTACTTGACTGACTCATCACTAGTCACAGTAGGCTATCAACTACGCTTCTTGGCTTTACTTTGTACTAGATCTGCTGATCTGGCATGCACGTGGTACTATATATTACGTAATGCCGTGCAATCAGTAATGCATTCTTGTGGTTATAGTTACTACTGCTAACAGCAACAGTAGTGCTGCAGGCCTCAGCTTGCAAATTTGCAACATGTAGACTAGTCACTACTGCAATAAATCTCACAGCGCCGAGGGTTTAGCACCAATGGTGTTCATTAGGTATACCAGCAAAATGTGAGGGGTGGCCAAATCGCAAAATTAAGTACTCGTAATTAAATCTGTCCTTAAGGTACGTTGTAGCTATGCAGTAGCTAACAGATAATGTGCATTTGCTCGTATTTGATGATTTAATCTGGAAGAAATATAGCACGCAGATGGATCAAGAAAATCAGCAAACTAGCATTGCTGCAAACAAATTTATGAATGCTTAATTTTTGTCTCTGTATTCAACGCATGCAGCAAATTGTGTATAGCTAGCTATAGTCAGTCGAACAGATAATGCACAATTGCTCATATGTTTAATTGATCATCCAACCCTGGAAAGACTATAGCACACAGAGATATCAAAACATAATTATAATGAAACTAGCATAGGTGTGAACAAATTAATGAATGCGGAATCCTAGTCTATGCGCGCAATACAGCAGGATTAACAGTTAGCCAAACATTGCCTCAATGTCATTTAAAGCAACCAAGTTATGCTTGCTTACATACATACATAAGGCACAATCACTAATAGAAAATCATCCAATTTTGGAAAAATATAACACGCAGAAATATCAAACCATAAAAACAAACTAAATACAGTAGTTAGGTATAACAGGTGTGAACAAATTTCTGGATGGTGAACCCTAGTGTCTGCATTCACTGCAGCAATATTGACATATTATTATCATTAATTTTGAAGCTACCATGTAATACTAATCTTACATGAAGTAACAGCTAGACAAGGCACAATTGTTCATACTTGATCATCAAATCTAGAAAAACCTATAGCTCATAGAGGTATCAAGAAAACTAACTATTAACTGGCATGGTTGTAAACAAATTTATGAATGCTTAATTCTTGTCTCTGTGTTCAATGCAGCAAGTTTTGTAGTCAGTCGTACATTGCCTCATTCGAGTCTACTGTATGTCCTAATAATTGCTTTGGGAATTAAAGCAAGCAATAGCTACTTTGTAGCACAATGAACAAAGAGCTGATTATTAACGGTATTACAATATCACATGCACAGTATTCAGGAGCTTAATCGATTCAACCTCATAGATTGATTCTGAAGGGATTCCAGCAAAATTGGTCTTTGGGGGTCACAAGTGATTATTAATACTATCTGAAGGGGCATGCAATAAGCCAGCTGATTCGTTGTCTTCAGCCAGGGGAAATTCCAAGTTATTCTTCCATGCATGAGGATACATTTTTAACTGGAATAGCTAGCCTATGAATTTTAATGGACTGTAGCTATCACAGTATGGTAATTAGAGCTTTGCTTAGAACCTAATTGTAGCATGTAAAACTTAATAGGAGATAAAGTTGAGCTCAGTTTTACTTGCTTTTTTATGTAATGTCTCTTCCTTAGGACATTTCCATTCAAGTATGAAAATCAATAGTTCTACCAAATTCATGCATGCATGTGGTCTATTGCTGACTTGTATCTCTTGTCAGTGAATACTTACTATCAGATTGAGTGTCTTGAGAGGTAGCTATGTGCATTCATGCATATAATATTCCTAATGATTTAGAAATTTTTTGAATCAACAAAAGATCTAGATGTAATAATAACAGTAGCAGCTCTGAACAGCGATATTCTAATATTATTGCAATCAGCCTATTAAGTTTTTAATTGATGCGTTATTAAAGTATAGCTAATCAATTAATTATAACTCAAATCTGCCAGTGTTATAAATTTCTAGCTAGATGGTAGCTGCAGTCACTATGAACATCAGTAGTGGGATCATGGTTGAGCCCAATTTCACAACAGACATGCTGCCACTCTGTGGGAATGTAAGCTTGAAGTTGGGATTGGCCATATTATTGTCAAAGGCCATCACTGTGCAGTTGTCACTGTTAGTCGAGTAAAAGATTGAGTTTCCCCATATATACCTGATTGCATAAGCCCTCACCATCTCCATACTCTTCTCGAAATGTGCGACAGGATGCATTTGGATCACTTGGACAGCGATTTGTGAAACCTTCATCAAACACAAAGTCGTCCAGCCAATGCTCGACACACGTCCGGTCATCCTTGCATGCCTCAAACCAAGCATCACAGTAGTCTGCACACACTGGAACACCTTGAATTGCTGCAGTCATGCCAACTTGGAAGTGTCCAAGAATAGGCTCACAGTAGTAGAAACAGTCTGCATTCTGGAATATTTGAAAGGAACATATTAATTGTTGTTATTGCCCAGTTAAAATTTTGTATCCTATACAGCAGACATTAATAATTCTTGCTTATAATATTATTATGTCCCATTATTGTTTTTGCTCATGGTAAATTCTGCTAATAAATTATGTTGCAGCAGCAGTAATAATAATAACGGCAGAACTTTTGAAATGATAATATTATTATTGCCCAAAATTAATGAATGATAAAATTTAATATTATTTGTATGCATGTAGGTACTGGTTATATATCATTATGTTATAATCTGAGACTCTACAGATTTGATGATTTCGTTGCTTATTACCTTAAAATATTGTGCACATTCAGGTGACAATGAACCACACAAGTCATATGTGAAGTTGTAAACTCCTTGATGAGTAGCAAGTTGAGAAAGGTCATTTGCTAGCTCATAGGTGCAGCAGGAGGAATTTTGCCAAGACGTACACTCAGGAAAATTATTCTCTTCTGGGGTAGGAGCATCTTTGTGGTAATGATCCAGGAGGTGATATACACCTTTGATGCAGTAGTCTGGTGGACCTCGCTGCACCTGATCCTGCCCTTGAACCAACACCACCACAAACAACAAAGTCAGTCTGAGAGAGACAGCAATAAGCTTGTTGAACATTGTAGCTAGCTATACCGTTAGATCTATAGTATTGGACTTATAAAAGAAGCAACAGTAAGAAGCTTTTGTAGCCTTAGTTCGAACGTTGGAAATTTATACAACAAGATTGTGAGTAGCATTGCTAATGCGCATGTGCAGGAAGTGTGGACTGCTAAATAATATTATGGCTGGCAATTTTGATCTTCATTGCATTAATCGTACATTTATAACATTGCATTGTATTAATATTATAGTGTGTTATGATTATTATAATATTTAATGGTATTAAAAGTATAATATATACCAGCATCTTAATAAGAAGTAGCATGATTGAGCTCACATACGTATAATTAGACAATGTACACGTTTCAAGCCATCTTCATACAAGCACATTGTGTAGCTGCTATGCAAACATGCACTGATGAGTGACATATATGTATAGCTATAATTATCTCTTCCTTAGGAAGTTTTCATTGATGCATGAGATATGCTGTTACGTAGCTGTACCTGGTCCAACAGCAGGAATTGTTAAATACACTGTGCATGCACGGTGTCTACACCTGCCATTTTATTCATTGTTAGTTTTACATACTAATACAGCCAGCATTAGTTCTCTTCCTTTTATGGCATTATACATTTGTATTATATTTCACAGTACAGTGATCAACATAGGCGGCATAGTCTAGTAGCATGATTGCTAAGCACATACAAGATTATCTATAGCTACTATACATTTCCAATGGTAAAAATTTACGCTGTGGCTAGAGTGCCGGGAACGGTACCGGAAATATTCCCGTTGGAGTGCCGGTTCTAGTTCCCGCCAAAAAACTTAGAAAATTTTCGAGAGTAGGAAAAGAAAAAAAAAAGTTCATACCCCAAGCGGGATTCGAACCCATGATCACTGCTCTACCAGCCCAGACCCCAGTCCACTCGGCCACCCGGCTCGCCGCTGCTGGCTACCGTTTTTTGCCAAATTTATACACCTTAAACCCATAATACTAACCCTAGTCAACAACCGATCACCGAAACCCAAACCCCTCGAGCTTGTCAACAACCGATCACCGAAACCCAAACCCTTCGTCAACAACCGACTACCTAAACCCAATCCCCCCGCTACTAGTCTCACTTGCCGTGTATCGGTCAGTAATAGCTTGTTCTTATTATTATTAGCTACCTATAGATCCCAGCCCCCTTCGGGGGCTGGGATCTATAGATCACGTGAGTTGTGCCGGCTCTTTAAGTGGGTGCCGTTCCCGGCACTCTAGCCACAGCGAAAAATTTAATGTAAGTTGATATGTATTCACCTTCCTCCTCGATCTATTGAGTAAAAATTAATAATGACTCAGAGATCACTGGCTATTATTTTTTAAAAATCAAAGTTACAGAATTCAATAGCAATGATTATTACTATCAGGAGCATATGAGCCGCCCGGAGGGCGGCGAAGGAGCGTCCGACTACCGTAGGGTTGGCTGTAGTATGTGTTAGGCGAAGTACTTAAGGCTGCATGCACTTCCTTATTTGGAACGTGCAGCTGATGTGGTACATAGCAGATTACTTTTGTACAAGCCACACTGTACTAGTTAATTGACTTAGTCTGTAGTGTGGTTGTAGACTGTGCACTACCAGTGGTGCTATCACTATGGAGATTAACCAATGGAAATACCCTGCAGCTGGCCACTCCATATAAGGTCAAGCATTGCTATTGAACTTCGCCTAACACATCTGACACGTAGTCGGACGCTCCTTCGCCGCCCTTCTGGCGGCTCATATGCTCCTGTTACTATATATATAGTCAGCATTAATTTTATAGCCAATAATAATTACTGTATTCAACGTATGAACGTATTAGCTACTTGAGTCAGTTAATGTTTGAATTTTCTCAATCAGTGTTGCTCCATGGATCATAGTTGAGCCCAACTTCACAATAGAGATCCTCAGTGCCACTCTTTGGGAATGTAAGTTTGAAGTTGGAATTATCCATGCTGTTGTTGAAGAACATCACTGTGCAGACTGTTGTTGTCTTCCCCCTCCATTTGTTCAGTGGATTAAAAAGGTCATTATAATAATTAATTTTGAGAGAACTAGCTAATAATTATAAGCTATTGCATATAGCTGCGCATGCAACTACAATGCTTGGGCCATGCAGACTATACATTATAATAAACGCAGTGTCTACTGAGCCGGTACCGGAACTCGATTTGACTACCTTAAAGAGCCGGCATAGACAAATGCGCATGCGCACTTGCAACCTGACCGGACTAAGTTTAAACGGTTACGTCATTAGGTCCCACCCGCTTCACGTGGCGCAGCGCATCGTTGGCCCATGGCCCACTAGCCAGCCAATCCGAGAAGGGTTAAGCCGGGTACGAGGCTACTAGCGCTGTTGCCACCGCCAAGTTACGACTTCTTCCCTTGGCCTACACGTTGTTTCTGCAGTGCATCCTGCACACCAATATCCAGCTCTCCCTGTGCACACATTTAGTACACTGTTATTAAACGTGGAACTTACCATACTTTAATAAATTTATACTGATTGCTGGATTGGATAGGTAGTTATAATTACTGGCATGTCACTGTGTCAAGAAATTTCAAAGGAACGGTACCTATGGGGTGATGACCTTGATGAGTTGCTCTCATCACATGCAAAGGTAACTGTGACTAGCAATGATCGTCAAAAATCCCAGTCTGGAAATATATTGTTAGCGGAAACGAGAATATCCATACAGATACACAAAATAAGGTAAAAACAGTTTTGGATAGAAAATAGTCACTTTGATGTTCACTCTTTGCCAAACATGTCCTGCGTGAAGAGGAATTTCATAATATAAACTTCAGTGATTGTTTATGGAAGGTGCATTAAAGTAACATAACTGTTTATTAAGGACAAATATTCTGAATAGCCAATTATACTAAAATAACAAAATGTAAGGTACACGTATGCACACATACACGTACACATTCATGAAAATGTGTACAATTATAACCCAACTCAAGAGTATATACCTAAAGTGGTCAGCAATGGTACTTGGATGTATTCAAGTACATGTAGGTAAACAGGGGTAATTTCGTATGCGGGGCAATTCCGTATCCTTGTATCCCCTGTTCCACAATGCGAGCATCTATGAAATAAGCCGGCGGTATACCTAGTAGCTATTGGTAGCTATATAGGATGCCTGGAAGCGCAGCGATTACACGCGTTATGTAGCAGAAATAACGAGGATATAAAGTTGCCCCGCATACGAAATTACCCCAACACTTGGATGTATTCAAGTACATTACACTGCCATCATTGATTCATGTAATTGTTTAACTAGGCATACAATTTGCAAAAACTGATGACACTGCTACTGTAGAAATTATCTGCACCTCCACCTTCCCCCACTAACCTTAGTAAGATGAGTGCACGTACAGGCTCTGGAAACTCCCTCCTGGCGTGAATATCCATGTTGTATCACTCAAGCCATGGCAAAACAGATAGACACATGGTATCCAACCTTCTCTAGCTCTGACTTCCTTTGTTGATGATGTGGTGTGCTTTATTTGGTGGTGTTGTTTATAATACTCTGAGTGGTTCAGGGTACAATTTGTGACATGTACTGCAATGCGCTGCGTGAAGGGGGTGGGACCCAATGACGTAACCCTTTTCATCTCGCGCAGGCCGCAAGTGCGCATGCGCATTTGTCTATGCCGGCTCTTTAAGGTAGTCAAGTCGAGTTCCGGTACCGGCTCAGTAGACACTGCGTATAATAAATGATTGTCTTGTACTCCGTCAAGGATTCTCGATAGATTTCCTAGTAGCTATCAATGCTCATGGATGGCTCTGTATGTGTACGTGTATGTGTACGTGTGTGTGTGTGTGTGTGTGTGTGTGTGGAGATGATATGTGCACAGAGGTGGTTAGTGTCAGTAGCTATCAATGTCAGGGGCGGATCCAGGGGGGGGGTCATGGGGGGCAGATGACCCCCCCTTCCAGGCCTGAATATCTTGTACCAGCTTGCTGTGCTTGGCTCAATAGCCAGCTTTGCCACCCTCCCTTCAACCAATGAACCTTGATCTGACACAAAATATAGCTAAAAACCTGTTTGTACGATGAAAAAGTCGGGTTCCATTGACATCTCGGGCTGTTTGTCTCGTTCGCGGCAACAATGTAGGCGTGGTCTTCACAAAAGTGGGCGTGGCCAAAATTTCCGCGCACGCTTCGCGCGCGATCATTTACTTTATGACCCCCCCTACTTGATGTCCTGGATCCGCCCCTGAATGTATTCGACTAACCAATGATAATTATTATGGATAGTATTGTCACATACACAGAATTATGCACTTTGCTGCACATGACATTATAATAGCTATTGGGCTATTCCAGTTAATAAAGATACACCCCCATGGAAGAACACTATCACGTTTCCCCCCATGACAATAATTAAAACCACCTAAACACCCTCAAGACAAATTTATGGGCACACTTACCCTGATGACAGCTTAATTGAAGCCACTTCACCCCTCAAGACATCATTATGAATACACTGGGTACCCTCCGGACTAATTATGGGTATATATATTATACATTTACCCTCATGACAACTTAATTAAAGCCACTTCCACACCATTTCTAATTATTTTTTTACCTCTAATTACACCGGACAGTCAATGAAGTTTGAGTTTTTGTTATTCTAATTATCCAGACATCGTTGGACAGGTTGCGCTAGCGTGGTACTGATTGAGCAAAATTTGCAATGGACAGCTGCTTCTTTGGTGGCACTGAAGGATGCGAGTTGTTCTCTTTCCCACCATGAACAGGGAGCTCCAGGTACCATCTCATTTTCTCAATCTCTGCAGCTGCTCGATTGCACGTCCATTTGACCGAATGCACATGCGTGAAAACGTGTTCTAATTCATCGGACACTTCGAACGCTGACTATTTTCGTGTGCTCTAATTATAGCGGACATTGGCCAAAATAATTATTTTTCTGTTGTCCGTTAAATTAGAGGTACAATCTCCATAATAATAATTATTATTATGGGCTATACAGTACGTAGTTGACCATCGCCTAGCAATAAAAGTTTTTATAGGCAAATTACTGGATACCAGAGGGGTATTGGTGATCATAGGGTAGCATAGGTGGCGGAACCAGGGGAGCACCAGGGGCATGTGCCCCTCCTCCCTTGTATAACAGTCTTTCAATAGATCCCTATTGTGATAGACATGTGACACACCCACTGTGTCCCTCCCCCCTCCCACCACCACTAGGTAGGCCAATGATGAGAGGAGTCATGAGTCAATTAACTAGTACGTTGTATGCAAGACCTCACCTGGGGAGCATTCAATCATGCATCAATTACCCTATTGTAGGGTAATACCCGAGACATCATGCATTTAGCAGCCCCCTATCGACGCTACCTCTCAATGCCCTATCGACACTGTAATGTCAATTCAAAACTGCTTGAGATAATAATCATAGAACACACTATGGAATAAATAGCCATCATTGCTAATTTCACCTGTGAAGGGAGTATATTAATATTATTATAATTAGTCCGGAAGGTATCCAGTGTATTCATTATGACGTCTTGGGGGTTCAATTAATTATAAGTTGTCATCGGGGTAAATGTACCCATAATTAGTCCGGAGGGTACCCATGCAGTGTATTCATTATGACGTCTTGGGAGGGGGGGGGTCCGGATAATTAGAGATGTCCGTTAAATTAGAGGCAATATGGTATGTTATAGTTATGTGGCAGGCAGGCCAATACAAGGCAGTGGCTGCCATATAACTGACTTGTTAGATATTGACATAGGAATTTAATTAGTACCTATTCTTTTACATTGAGCATGTTGCCCACAGTGTCGCTGTGTACACTAACATGAACCTATTTGAGACTCTAATCTCTGTAGTGGAGAATATTCTGCCACTAGTTACCTTGGTAACATCTAACAATTATGTGTATGAGTTGTGTGATTAGGGTATTAATTTGATGTGATTATTAGGCTAGGCTAGAGAAGAGAAACACATTATCCTGGAAAAAATTCCAGGATCCAGCCGGGATTTGAACTCGGGACCTCCTGATTTCTAGTCAGACACTCTTACCACTGAGCTACTGGACCCAGGTGGCAGCGGAGTGTAGGAAGATGGCATTTCCATAGGACCTCATTCAAATTCCGACAATGTGTCTCTCTTCTCAAGGGGTGGTGGGACTGAGCTGTGCGTGCTGCAGAGCAGCGAGATGCACAACTGTGGCCGAAGCCCTCCAAGCAGTCCCTCTCAGTCATGGCCTGACTGGTGGCGTTGGTTAATAATGATAAGCTTATTACCAATGGCCTTGGTAAAGGCAGATGTGGAAACAGGCTAGAGAAGAGAAACACAACAGTAGCTCAGTGGTAAGAGTGTCTGACTAGAAATCAGGAGGTCCCGAGTTCAAATCCCGGCTGGATCCTGGAATTTTTTCCAGGATAATGTGTTTCTCTTCTCTAGCCTGTTTCCACATCTGCCTTTACCAAGGCCATTGGTAATAAGCTTATCATTATTATTAGGCTAGGTATGTATTATGGATCATGAGGGTATATATGAGTATGTGTGATGTGATTGAGATAATTTAATACTTAATTGCGATTTTGAGGTGATTAGGGTACATTGTAGCTATTATAATATTATTGATCAATGATGGAATGGGTATGTGTATGAGTCAATGAAGTGATAATTTAATTGGGTATGTTCATGAATAGTTTGGAGTAGAGTGTATAGATATAATATGTATACTAGTTAATTGTTTGAGAGTGTGATGTGATTAGGGTATGAGAGTGTGATATGATAATATTATGTATGTGTGAAGTGATTAGGGTATGTATGAGTTGTTTTTAAGTGCTATGTGATTAGGCCACTCCAAATCAATTAGTTGTTTCTCATCCCCCCTTGATTTCCGCCCGCATGTATTTCCACCAGCACCAGCACAATACAAAAGTATACCGCCTCGATTTTTTTGGACTGCTGAACTTATGATTATGACGACCATTTCCCATCAAACTTGTGATTAAACGACCATTTCCAGCCGCCCGCCCGCATCAGTTTTTTGGCTCAGGGGGGATGAGAAACAATGAATTAATTTGGAGTGGCCTTAGGGTATGTGTGATGTGATTATAGGGTATTACAATAGAGTGGGATCTTTGAAGCTCTGAGTTTGAGAGTGAATGCTGTCTGAGTACATTGTATGTCATATACGTATAATTTGGGGAATATGTTTAAGAGTGTGATGAGATTGGAGCATATATATATTATATAGGTTGTCAGTGAGCTTTGCAAACTCAAAGCAGTAGCCTTTATGTAGTAGCAGTGGACAGGTGTGTGCATAGTACATTCACACTTTCCTTATAAGGAAGGTGTTAACCCGAACAGACTAATTATGTGCACCGCTAGGGCTGCATCACTCCATCTGTGGTGGAGACCACCCTGAGCTTCACATGCACAATCACTAACTCCATTGCACACATGTACACAGCATGATCCTGAATTGAGCTGGAGCCTCAGGAGAGAATAGGTCAAGTGCTGCTGTTGGCCAGCTTCATTCACCAACCCTTCCCTCTCTATGGATATTTTAGTAGTACACCAGCCAGACCCTCTCCTCCTTGTTTACTTTGACTTAATCTTTCTATTATTGAGGGGTATGAGTTCTCAGCCATAATTCCTGATAGCTCTATCGCATACCAACAGTGTCATTCTCCCTGTGATATGCAGATTGCTAGTGGTGATAATAGAATATTATTGTGAACATGGCCTATTAGCTATTTACCTAAACTTCCATACTCCGGTGTTCTGAAGGGGAAGCCTGGCTCGTTTCTAAGGGGTCAGAGTTGCATACAGAGGAGGGGGGGGGGGGGGGGGGGGGCACTGGTCTATACATGTAACTTAAATCGATTAACTTAATGAGTAATGATCACTGTCTACTTTCTTGCTGTTGCTAACACCTGTATTTGAGTTTATTATAGCTAGTTCACACTTGCATGAAACATATTTAGCTGTCACCACAAAGATAATAATATTATAATAAACAGTACCTCACTATCCACCTCTTGACAAGTGGCATAATATTAGGTAAAATTTTATAAAATCTTCTGGAGTTTTTGAGCTCAACAAGTATCATCTCTGAAACATTATAATACATGTACAGTAAATAGAGAAGCATGGCAAGGCTCAACTGCTAGCGCTATAGTTATGTACATGTGTATACGCACACGATGCGCATACAGAGTCATAACCCCTAGAAAAAGTCATATATATATGCAAATAAACATGATTGACACAGTCCATGACAAACAGAATGAACACTGGCCCAAGTAAGCCCCATGATAATACTTAGCACATACTTATCATTTAATTATTATGGTAATGGGGAGAATTTGTTTGAAGGACAGCTTTGATTAGATTAATACCATAGAGGCAAAAATATTGGTAGTCACATAAGTTTGGCGATTTGGGTCCCAATGTTGCATTTCACACTATTCAAATTGATTTTAAATTGGCAGTTATGGTATGGTATCGCTATAATAATATTATTATCTCTATATATTATAATATACTCTCTTGTTATTATGTGTATGTATAAATATAATATATATGAACATGCACGCAGATCAGAATTTAATTTAGAGGCATACCATCAACCCACCCAATTTTATTCCCTGCCAAATTTTCCAGCTCCACGGTATTACGTAATTCTCCATACGGATAATTATTAGCTAACTCAACAACATATGTCCCTAGGGGGTCTATATCTTTAGGGATAAATTATAAAACCAAAATCATGATGTAAATTAAAGCTAGGCCGTGTATCAATACATATAGTATGTATCCAAGTAATTGTGACCTGCTCTGAGAAAAGGGACCACTCGGGATAAAATTTCATTTTTTTACTCTACTAGAAAATATTGTAGGATTCTGGCTTCATATTGATATGCTATGTTTATGTAGTTGCAAAACATAAACTATCGTTATGGGCACAAACAATTGCTCGGACACATACAATTAAATACAAAATTTAATTAAATATACTGTCTATCTGCGTGTATAAAAAAATTAATAGTCATAACTCCACTTTTGATCAACATTTTTTTTTCATGAAACTTGCACCGTATTGGATTCAGCACACAGAGCTATCAATCCATGCTAAAAATTCAATTTTTATGAAATATCCCGAGCGGTCCCTTTTCTCAGAGCAGGTCACAATTAGTCTGAAGGAGTAGCTATATCTGCATGACCCCTTTTAATTTATCCTATGGAGTCGGTATGCATAGATATACTCTAGAGCTAGGATATGTGATAGTGTGGTTCAATACTACTACAGTAGAATCCTCTGTATATTAATTCCGACAGTCTTAATTGGGACAGCTTGAGGTGTCCTAATTAAAAGTGTTCTCATTTCAGGGGTAGTTTTATGCACTCTTCTAGCTATATATAGGTTGCTGGAACCATGCTTGGTGTCCTGATTAAGGGAGGTTTCATCATTTCAGGGATGTCCTTATAGAGGGGGTCCATGCACTGTATATATAATAATATAGTACTATGACACCTGGTTGTGGGAGCATCTGAGATGTATATGTAATTTAAGGCTGATGAGTAAATTATTTTGAAATATCGGTTAATATGATTAATAATTAATTGCACAACTTTGTTTGATTCTCCCTCACTTCTTTTGAATTTTTACCCATCTACCCATCAGACAAATTATTAATCTAATTTAAGATACCCATCAGACGAATTATTAAATGTTATTTTGAGCCCATAAGACAGAAATTAGATTCTCCAAAAAAAAACCCTGAAGACTAATTAGTGTTCTTCCATGGGGGTGTATCCTTATTAACTGGAATAGCCCATTATCATGATCACAAGCTTGATGCAAGATGCCTTACATAATATGCCACCATGACCCACATGTAAATTGTACCTGAAACTCTTTGAATAAAGGCTCTGGTTGCAGTTAGAGCAGCCTCTTCTTTGTCCAAGTAGTGCAGTTCCCCTCCAAGATACCCCCAGCCCAACATCGAATATTATGGTGAGTATTTCAGATAATAATGGATACATTCATGTTGCTGCTGCTCTTCATCCTTGCTGTGTTCTTCGATCTTCTCAATCACACTGTCTGGTTGACTGAGATAGTAGTTCATTAGTTTGTTTGTGTCCATTACATGGCTAAGCACCGTCAATAGGTTGCTGTGAGTGTGTGTATTGTCTGTGAATTGAAGGGATTTAATATGGTAACCATCTACACTTGTTTATTTAATTCTTTAGGAGGTCTTAGATTGTCAGTTGACCTTCACAGCTTCAGGCACTACAGATTATAGATTGTTGCAAATCAAAATTAAATTTTAATGAACCCTTGACCATCTCCCCAGTAGCTAGCTGCACAGTGTAATGGTGCATGTGGTAAAAGGTCGTCAATGGAATGCGTACACATCGATCGATGCTGGCCCCAGAAATCGTGGAGATGGCGTCTAAGATCGACTCTCAACCTTGATAGCGACAAGTTTCGATGCTTCAATCATAGAGACGAATTCGACAACACAGTATTCCTTCCGAACTTCAGGTTGGTCACGCTGCTGCAGTCGCGCGCGGGCCAGCCCCTTGTGGCAGTGATGCGTGCTACATGTGCTATATATAGCGCAAGGCTAGCTTTATTTATCCATGGCATTACGTAAGCCAAGAAAACACGTGAAGTTCAACCAACAGTACTTCTCAGAGAAAGTAGCGCTCAGGTTGTAATCTATTCGCTGGATACACGCGTAAGATACTCTACATATTTACTGATTTTCAAGTCTCAGAAAGGCTCCAGCGAGGCCCTGAATTTTCTCATAATTACCTCATAGATTACACCATAGGTTTCATCATAATTACACTATAATTACCTCATAACCACAGAAAAGTAAATTGTTACTGGGGAGATAATGAACAACTTAGAAGACTACGTCCAGAGTCCCTCACGAATACGCCGCCATAAATTCGAACTAGGACATATTGACAAACTGCGCATGCTCCGTATACGCGTACAATATTGGGGCGCGCGGCTTGAGCCGGTTGACCTTCACCTGCCACGTGCTCGACTGAATAGGGAAATCCCCCTGCCCTGAAAGTGAGCTCGCTAGAGAAAGCGAACTGAGAGAAACGCCATAAGGATATCATCGGATAGTCCACGATTTCTTCTACGCTAGGCTCGAATTCTGGGCCCCAATAAGCTTTCATGCGTGCTAAACATTTTGAAACAGTCTTAACAGCATTTTCGTCATATTTTACATTTACATCACAATTACCTCATCGGTCGGCCGAATAGTTTTTTTTCTAATTGGGACTCTGGACGTAATGAACAACTTAGAGACTACGTCCAGAGTCCCTCACGAATACGCCGCCATAAATTCGAACTAGGACATATCGACAAACTGCGCATGCTCCGTATACGCGTACAATATTGAGGCGCGGCTTGAGCCGGTTGACCTTCACCTGCCATGTGCTCGACTGAATAGGGAAATCCCCCTGCCCTGAAAGCGAGCTCGCTAGAGAAAGCGAACTGAGAGAAACGCCAAAAGGATATCATCGGATAGTCCACGATCTCTTCTACGCTAGGTTCGAATTCTGGGTCCCAACAACCTTTCATGAGCGCTAAACATTTTGAAACAGTTTCACAGCAATTACATCATAATTTCATCATAGGTTTCATCATTATTCATCATAATTACCTCATCGCGAGGCCGAATCGATTTGTTAATTGGGACTCTGGACGTAATAATGACAAAGTAGCCTCATCTCCTGTCTTTTTCGGGGTAAGCATAATATTCATCTATGCATGCCTGCTTCCAATAATTGTAATGCCTGTGTTGATTGTGGTCTAATTGCATGACAGTATCATGATTACTGATGTAGCTAGCTACATGTAAAGCCTTTAATGGTCTTCTATTGAATGATCGTGTGCGCTTGTACAATGTCATCCTTTGTTTATTAATTTAGCTAGCTACATGTGTTGAAATTACAGTTGCCTTCTATAATATTATGCTCACTTTGACAACGCCAGTCCAATAGTCACCACAAAGGAGAATTTCGATAACTTATTGGTAGCTAAAGATCACGTCACAAGGAGCAAAATGACAACTATTGTATCAATTGCACGACCATGCTTCATGAGCACACTTCTGCATGCACATCAGCGAGATTTTATGCAGATGGGCTGCAATAAGTTTCTGGTGACGGGAGATGTCTATAGACGCGATGAGATAGATTCGAGTCACTATCCCATTTCCATCAAATGGAGGGAGTGCGATTATTCTCAAGGGAGGAACTGTTCAAAGTAATGGCGGTGAAGATTCAGACTCGACTGGCTATTCGAAACAGTTCCAAGCTTGCAAGAAGAGACGAGTGAAAAGCAAGCTCCACATACAATGGATGCTGTGAGAATGATGGAGTTTAATTTGAAGGAGACCTTGATCAAACTGATGAAGGAGTTATTTGGAAGTGACATTGAGACTAGGTGGACGACGTGCTAGCTATTTTCCTTTCACTCATCCATGCTATGAATTGGAGATCAAGTTTCAAGGAGAGTGGATGGAGATGCTGGGATCTGGCATAATGAGACAACCGATATTGGAAAATGGAGGTGTCACTGATCGAATCGGATGGGCCTTTGGTTTAGGACTAGACCACCTGGCAATGCTTTTGTTTTATATACCCGACATTCGACTTTTTTGGAGCAAAGACGAGAGATTTATCGAGCAGTTCTCATCAGTTGGACTAGACCCCAGGACGAATATCGTGTTCAAACCTTTTAGCAAATATCCACCTTGCTACAAACTTGAAAGACATCGCATTTTGGCTACCCAAGGAAAAATTCAATGAAAATGACTTTCATGAAGTAATTCGATTGTCAAAAGGTGGAACTGATTGATAAGTTTATTCACCCGAAGACTGAGAGAGTCAGCCATTGCTACCGTATCACATACAGGTCAATGGATAGAAATGTCACTAATAAAGAGAGCAACATCATTCAAGATCAGAATAGGGAAATGATCGTCAATAAAATTAATTGGGAGTAGAACTACGATAAATTTATAATAAGGTGCAGGCCTACTTTATAGAATTGCATGCTGAACAGTAGTAGAATTAATGGTATAGGAAAGAACAAGGCTAAAATTATTCTTCTCATATTATTACAAGGTCATTATGCATAATATTATGATTTCTAATATTATTATCATAGAGTCGGTAGACTCTATAAGTAGGGATGGCCCGGACACTCCATATACATAGCTAATACATTATAAATACCCAAATATCTCAAAACAGGTAACTTTATGAAATTTCTAAGTGTCAAAATCAGAATCTCCAGCAAATTATCTATCTATTGAGACCAAGATCATTCATCAAAACAATTGTACATGCCAGAACCAGACGTTCAAAAAATAGGCCATTTGTCAATCTTTCTTCTTTCTTTCTTTCTTTCTTTCTTTTTCATTATCAGGGCTAACTCAATACTGCCTTGATCGCTCATCTTAGTTTGAGTATAAATCCACTCCATTTTGTAGCGCGCAGGTCCATGACACGCTATAGTTTTGCATTATCTCTACAGCTACATAATGGTGGGTGTGTACGGCGCTTAACGAAAAGGGTGTGTCTGATGTACGCCATTTTGTCACAATAATGCGCATGCTCATAATGTGTTGCCATGGTGAAGTCATGTGACTGTAGTCAGCGGCGCGCGCCACCGCCGCTAGCTAGCTAGCCAGCGAGCGCCGCGACTCGATCAAAGCTAGCTTAGCCCATAGACATTAGAGCGCTCTAGTATCTATGCTTAGCCTAGCCATAGCTAAGCGCCAGGCTCTCCCACGCGAGCCAGGCCAGTGCGAGCGCGAGCGCGATAAAGCGAACCTAGCTAGCTAGCTAGTGCAGCACCAGTACTGTACTGTGCTGGGATAGGCAAACTCGCGTCCTCAACGTACGGGCGCGGCACGGCCCTTGGCACTGTCGGCATAATGCACCTGTCAATGGTATGCCCCACTACCCCTACATGGGGCCGATGTGGGGCAAGGTGGGGATTGTTCCTTTCGAATTTCAATAAGTCCCCACCCCTGGGGCACTTCAAGCTATGCAAAGCCCCCACATATTCTATTCTTTGTCGCCAGCTGGCTTACTTCTTGACCTTCGCCCATTGTGTTAGCTTCAAGATTATTGATTAGCACTTGATTTTTGGGCGTGACAATGCCCCACCCCTAGGGCAGGCTTGATTTTGCATATCTCCTACATTGTCCCCATATTTGCCCCATGTAGGGGTGGTGGGGCATACCATTGACAGGTGCATAACAGCCAGCTTAGTGGTGACAAAGATAGTCGATAATAGCTATACTATCACTAGTACTAGAGTCTCATCGCTACTTGGCCGCCTGGAACAGCTTTATCGGCTAGGAGAGTTAACGAGAGGCGTGGCTACGCGAACTTCGGCACCTCCCATCTATACTTGCAGTATATGTATACAGTTGTACTCATGCAATAAAAAGTAACAGAAACAAGTATAAAAACAATTGAATAAAATTGAATGATGAAGTAGGGATGGCAATGCCAAAAAGTACACAAACAAGATTTTTAGGGATAAGAGATAATCACAACCACTATACATCCCTACGCGGCTTGCTTTTTTGAGTAGCATGGGGATCATAAAAGACTGACAGGGTAAATTTCTCCCACATGTAAGTCAAGAACACCTCAAGTATAGCATGCCTTAATTGGATAAGTCGAAAAGCAAGCGTAGGGATGTATAGTGGTTGTGATTATCTCTTATCCCTAAAAATCTTGTTTGTGTACTTTTTGGCATTGCCATTCCTACTTCATCATTCAATTTTATTCAATTGTTTTTATACTTGTTCATGATACAAAGTGAGCCAAAAAATGTTTTAGTAGGTCACGTGCATTATCATCGTATAGATCAGGAAGGAGAAACATTTTTTTTTACTTAATTTAAATAGTATGCACACTAAGCAATAACTGATACACAAATAACAGTACTGAAAGCAAAGAATACATGATCAAATCAGGGTTGAGGTACTACACTATTGACATGACAGGAAATAAACCACAATCTCAAGGAATGTGCTAATGATTTTGGTGCATAATAATAATAATTATGATTGTGTATACAGTTATTAGGAAGGAACTATTTTGATTCTGGTAGGATCTTTAGAATAAGTTTCTTGCCAATTTTAGTGAGTCCAAGATCTTTAAAATCTTCTTTGTCCAACAGGGAGAATCCAGATGCTGTGACACCATTTTCTATAAAATAAATTAAGATCAACGATCACTCTTATAAACTCACTGACATGCTAATAACATAATTATTTATGGTATTTGTATATGTACCGAAGAGAGTATTGCAATCTTTTTCACTAATTCCTTTTGATTGAAGCCACTTAAAGAAATGGTCATCAGACATGGTACTGCTGAACTTCAAATTCCCCTTCTCATCTTCAGTTGGCACTTTTACACCTGCATATCACAATATGAATTCCGTAAAATAATAGTACAGCTACCTGTTACAATTACTTTCACTTACTAGATACAATAGCTTTGCATGCGTCAATGGCATCTGAAGCTTTTCCACATGACAACAAGGCCTCGATGAACACTTGATTAGTAGCTTTGAAGGCAAACTTCTCTTTCCATCTCCCCAGCATACCCATCCTCTTCTCATCAATTGATCCATAATCACCATTCACGGCAGTAATTTCAGATTTTGTGAGCTCCAGATGGAAGCCAGTCAGCTGCCAGTCCACACAGTGTTTGGCTAGTCTTAGGAGGACTTGCTGGGAGCACTCTTGATCCAGAACATCCAGCGTTTTTAAACCAGCTTGAGCAGCTACATCCTGAAGAGTCAGTTCAGCTGGAGTAGGATAATAAAGAGAGACAAACACAGTCCATAATTCAAAGCTAGAGGTCAAAAAATGAGAAATATCACAATCATGTTTTTAGCCATACCTGTTGCTGCTGAAGAGTGTCCATTGTGAAAATGAGGTGTCAGTTGGTCATCAGTATTACCGGGAGTACAATCTGATAATAGAATTCATTACAGCAGGCTCAGTTATGATCACAATGACCAAGTAATAATAATAATAATAATACTGAATATTATTATTAATTTTTGCCTGGTTTCAAGGTTGGAGTAAAATCTGATATTTTCACAGCATGTCCATTATCACCTGCATCTCTATTTCTTTCACTAGTCTGGATATCTAAAGGTCAATAATTTTAGTTTAATATTCATGCTTGACTATAATTACATGTAAGAACTAACCTGATTTAGATTCAGAGGTTGCTCCATCCAGCCACACCACCTGGTTGGGAGAAAATTTCTTACCCTTCGCTTCGTTTATCGTGCAGATCCATGATTTCTTTCCAATCTTAGCAGGATGAGGCTCTCCCACTCCACAAGAGCAAAGAAAGGTAAAAGAAGGTGTTGAATTCGTGTAGCCCAACGTGAGATTAGCTTTTTGCAAGCCAGCAGTGATAGCGCACTTGATTGATGAGCAGAAACCTTCATCTGGTTGATCTGAAACATCCACGTGAACTTCGAACTGGAGCAAGGTATCGATGACTGTCACACAGCATGGGATATTGGCTTCAGAAACCGAGAATTCGATGCAATTTCGGTAGAGGCAGTCGGGAGTAACGGATCTGGCAGGTTTCTTCAACTTCCATGGATGAGGGTAGTGATTCTCGGGTGAGGTCAAGAAAGAAATGAGAGCACAAAAGATGCCACGACGTGGAGGGCCATCAGGGAAGTGAACAACAAGAGGAGTGATGAACGAATCGAACGAAAGGCGATGCTCAGATACTTTCTTGCTGCTAAGCATTCGAAGCAAGCTGGGAACAAAGAACTTACCCTCAGAGAAGTCGGCAAAGATTAAAAGCTTTCGGTACAAGGTAGATAGCTGCTCTGGCTCAAACAGACCGGGAACATAATGCTTTTTTAACGTTGGATCTCGAAGAAACTCGACTGTGACTAGAGCATGACAGAAAAATTTCTTCCAATCTTCTCCTGAGCCGATCTTGAGCTTATCGTGATGAATTTTCACAAGCTCTGAGATTTTGTCAAGAAGCACCTGAGGATTAGTAAAGACTATCTCAGGAAGAATTTCGGGATAGTAGAAGACCAGCGATAGCTCATCAAGGTAGATCAGAGCTGCATCTATACTGCACTCTCGTCAAGGTGAAGTTTATAAGCGACTTCAAGACACTCATTCCTGCTCAGAATTCCACGCTTGAGTCGCTGAGTGATTTCTTCAAGCATTATTTCGAAACCCAGCCACTGCAGTGGAAGCTTCTTCGCATCTGATCTGTTCTCTGTGGAGAATCTCGAGACAATGGCTTGAGCCATATCCTCCTCTTCAACACCAGGACACTTGGCATTCATGGGAAAGAGTACTTTATTTTCTCCTGGCTTATAGTAGATGATCTCCTTCTCGAACGTTGGCAGCAGCATTTCTCTCAGCTTCTGATCTTTCGTTTCTCTCGATTCATCGCATTTACTTTCTTCGTCCTTATGGGTCCCGACCATAACTATTTGTGGAGCTTCACCATCTTTACCTGCACCTCTGCTCGACCGGTGAGTGTGAAGTGATTGGAGGCCTTCCTTGATGAGCTGCTCTGTTGTGTGATGAGACTCATAGGGAGTGCCCAATGCTTTGCCGTCTTCGTAATACTCGATCATCGGACGACTGGAGAGGCTTTCGGAAAGCTTGAAAACAAATACTATTAATGACATCCTTCGCAAAAATATGGGCAAGATTTCATGGAATTGAGGCTGGCCACCACAGTCGGATACCAGGAGCTTGTGAATAAAGTTGAGGGGCTCTTCTGTCTCGGGACACTCGTCAATCAGCTGGAACATCTCATCAAGCACATCATGAATAACTTGGAGCACGTCACGATCGACTGAGCTTCGTAATGATGCTTTCGGTTTTGGAGTGGGATCTTCATTTTGCCGGGTGCTGTCTCTTGTCAGTTGTTGGGGACTTGCTGCTGTCGATATCTTCTTCTCACCACCGCCATCCACTTCCTGACGTTTAGCTCGATGTACTGCTTCTGCAATCTTGGCTTTCTTCATGGCTTTGATTATCTCTCTTCCCAGTGTCGTTTTGGAGATCCTAGCACAGAGTTTCATGCGATCTTGAGAGATGTACTTGCACCATTTTCCCTTAATCATTTGGAGCTGATACATCGTCACCGGCTTGGTTGCTACGGGAGTGCTATTTCGTACGACAGGAGGCTTTTCACCGGCGACAATTTTCATGGTGCAGGTTTTTCCCACTCCTGCACTTCCATAGAGCAGCATTTTGTCATTGTACATGTCTACATAGCCTCTTTTCATCGACTGTTGAAATAACCTTCGAGACTCACTCGTGCCTAGAGATAGAGGTGCATGTGTAGAGAGAGAGTGGCTGTGTAAGTCCAGTTGATGAAACAATTAATGCTCAAATAGAACCTATAGTGATGCATGGTATTAGCTTGGGTGAAAAGGACCATGTACATGTATTTTAGCAGTAATAGCGTCGGTTCACATATAATTGTGGTTTCCTACCTAGCCACGCCTTTTCTCGCTGTTGATTGCAACTAAATGACTACTTTCAGATAGTGTGGTGGTAACTACTGTGGTGATACTATCAATTTTAGTTATTGATTGCATGTTCAGTGATGATATCTGTCACCACAATCATTTCGATGATCATATCAACTGACCTTAACATTATACTTGTTATTCTCACCTTACTATAATTAATAACTATGATAGTTGGATGTCTAAAAATAATTAATAATGGGTGTCGGCAGGCTTTAGCATGAAGCAACAGTGTACATTAAACAATAAGCATGAAATTCGTGCACAGATTAATCTGCGGGAATTGAATTTGTAGAGGTAGAGAGTGGCTGCATAAGTCCAGTTGATGATGCAACTAATGCTCAATAGGACCTAGTGATGCATGGTACTAGCCCGGGTAAAAAGGACCACGTATTTTTGTGGTGACAGTGTTGATTCGTGCAGAACAGTGGTTCCCATCTAGCCACGCCTTTTCTCACTGTTGACTTGTGACTACATTACTTACTACCTTTAGAAAAGCGAGTTTCTCATGTGGTCCTGCGGTCATGCTACTGTAATTAGTGACAGCTTGCAACCAGATAGCATGCATTGTATGTTTTGCGTGTCTATGACCACAACGATTTTGACGTACTGTTCTATAATTAGCAACCATGACTGTTGGATAACTGGCGTAGTAGGCTTCAGCATGAAGCAACTAGTCTTGCATGTGAGCCCATCCTATTTAAAAAGGAGAGAAAGGGACTGGTAAATAACGTACCATCTGCTTGTCCCCCGTGGAATCACTAATTGCGAATAGCAATGCTGTACATGCACGTCATATAATAATGTTGTGTGTTTTATTTTGAGCTATAGCTGTGGCAAGTATCCGATATGGATAGTTTCTGTATCGTGTGTGGACAAGCCATTGTGGTGAATGATTGATGAATCATCCAAAATGAAGCTTACTGACGGAAGCAAAGAGTATTGCACATATAACTAAGCAGCTGCACTGCACATTGTAGATTGTCATGTGACTAGATACTACCATTTTCATCGGCAAATCATATAATCTACCTGGAGACAAGCGGATTATACCAGACCCTTTCTCATTTTCGAGTAGGAGGGGCTGACGTACAAAACTGTGAAGTGACAGTGTACTGTGGATAATAATGATTCACCCAAATAATATCCCATCCCTCCATTTCACTGTCAGTATGTGTACTATAATAACTAGAGCTCTGTAGAGCACATACCCCGCGCGCCCTGTAGCCACTCTAGCGTAGTATTGCAATACTATGAGGCACACATGTAGCGGTTTCATGACGTGACGACCCTTTACAACACAGTGCTTGAGCATGCGCAGTCGCATCCGCATACTAAAAGAGTGGGTGTGGTCGATAAACCACAGGCATGCTGAACAGAAAATGCACGATTTGTAGAACTAGTAAGCTTTTTCGAGAAATTCGAAGCGCGTACAAACCATTTTTTCACCGATATCTACCGATTGGTTGTGCTTATAGCACGCACAGACGCCTAGAACTCGAGATCTGGCGATTTTCGTGCCGACAACGACAACGACAACAACAACTAGAGCTCAATGGAGCACATACCCCGCGCGGCGCGGCGTTATTTAAAAATTAAAGTGGGTGTGGCTAGACAATTGTGCGCATGCTCTAGTTTCTTACCCTAGTACTTGTACCCCAAAAAGCAGGGGGAAAGGGGTCGACCGTTTCCTTGGTTTGGCCGGCTCTGTTTGGAGCGCGCCGACACGGCAGTGACAAACCTTGGATCTGATTGGTCCGTGGCGGTCATGGGCGCGCGGGCCGACGATTCAAATTTATAATTGCGCAATGGCACTGCGGTTGGCGAGTCATATGACTACGCTAAAGCTGCAATCTCATTGGAGCACTCAAATTCCTTTCCCTGGCCAGCACGTGTTTCTGGTGAAGAAGAAAGAGAGATGGCAAGCAGTTCTCCGCGAAAAAGAAGTGTGCCCGTTGAGTTTGAGGACTTTTCTGGGATCAAAGAGCCTACATCACCAGCTGTTGTTCATGGAATCGTTACCTCTTTCTCTCCAATGAAAAAAGATTCAAAGCATGGCCAGAAATGGCTGGTCACCAGCGAACATCGGCCGTGAACTCTAATTAACGCACACTCAATTGTATACACTCTTCAATGTATTGCGCGCCTATGGTCATACAACTTTCCAGGTTTTGTAACTACACAACAACATATATAAACAATTTGTTCCGATCCCAACATATTGATGGACCTTTTTAGTACATGAAATCAGCGTTCGCTTTGCATGCAAGGGTATCTTCAATTTTCCCACGAGCTAGATCTACACTCACTTCGGTCAGCCATCTTCACTGTACATAACTATAGACTTCCGGTTAAAATTGATTAGACCAGCCCACTAATTAGACTTAAACAACACTTACCGTATTAAATTCAGAATTTGTTCCGATCGATTTATAAGGCTGAAAGGTTGAAAATTCAGAATCAGGGGTCACCACGATGTCGGGGGACCATTTTAATTTTCCAAATCGGGGCCCAAGTTCGTTAATTTTGATCATTACCACCAGACCCAGCGCAGCATGTGCAATTATTGATGACTCAGCAGAATATGGTGTGCGTTAAATAGAAAAGACGCTACGTGTGGTGCATGCAGTGGCTAGTCACAAACAAGCAAGTGGGAAAGAACTGTAAGTGTAGAATAATGAGCATATTGACACTACACTTTAATCTAGTTTTTGTCTTTTTTTTCTTTCATCTTGAATACCCCCACCAAACCAGTAGTTACTGTCTTGCTTCGTGTACTGACGCTTTTTTCGTTCGTGTTTCTCTTTCCCTGCTTCCAGTCTATACTCTGTTTTTAAGATATCCATGGCTGCATCCCAGTGGTTGCTGGATCTATAGTTTCTTCTGGCATCGTCATTGTTCTTCTCTACTCCTGATTTATAGGAGAAGATTTACATTGATCTAGGTATGTCAATTATTCATAGATAGAAGATACGTGTACATGTACATATTATAATAATATTATGAGGAATCATAATAGAATAAATGTAGAGAATAAATTTTGGCTGGTTGGTACAGACATGGTGAAATGGGGACAAGCCGGATATGCTTGATTAATCCAGACCCTTCTCATGGGCCAGTGCATGGGGTGTGTAGAGAAGGGACTGGGCACAAGACTGCCTATGGACATATTATTCCAAATGCTCTAGGGGTGGACCTACGTATAATGAGGTACATACCTTGACCACTAAATGGCTTTATGCTTCCTAGACGGTCGATCATAGCCGGTACATGGTACACCATGCTATGCATGTATGGGGTAACATTTTTCTTTTGATGTCCTTCACATCGACCAGAGAGTGTCAGGAACAATTTGACCCATTCTTTTGCCTAAAAAGGGTCACATGAAACATGTTGTGTTGAATTATTATGATTATTAATACCTTTGTGTGCACAGAGGACTTTTCCTCACTTGTCAGTGACCATCTTGATATTAGATTGTACAAAGCCTCAAAATCCTGTAGAGGTAGTATGATAAGCATTGATAATTAGATTATTTTAACTTACTTCCCACAGCTGAACAACAGTATCCACAATATCGGCAGGGAGAATTTGAGTAAGCTTGCTCGGTAGGGCGGCCATGAGCTTTTTCTTGTCCTTGCCCATTAGTGACGTCCACTCGTACCTTCCTGTAGGCTTCCTGTCAGCTTCACGCTTTTCCCACACGTTAAAACTAATTCCACACTCCCTTACTGTGGTAACTAATGCTTCCAAATGAGTGGTGCTGCCACTGTTGCCTCTCTGCCTCTCTTGAAGGTCAAGACGTACCATTTCAAACACTAGATTGCGAATGAGCACATCGGTTATACGTAGTAGAAGGTGGAGCTCATCAAGAATGACATGGTCGGGATCAATTTTCACCAGTGGGGAATGCTGTGAGCCTAACCGATCTTTTGCTGGCTTAGAGGATGGCATCTCTGAACACGTTTTCAGAGTTGTTTGTGTCCGTGCAAGATCCTTGTTATACTTAGTAAGAGACTTGCTCATATCCCACCTGTAAAAATTGTGGCAATCTACATTGTGTGCATACATCACAAAATTGTTACCGATGATCTCGATGGATGTGACACCACAAACACGCGTAGTTTGAATAGGGGGCATTCAAACCAAAAAGTAGCAATAGATACTATTATGAAAGAATGATGTGAAATATTTGTATAACAAAATATACATGTAAGCCTTTGCCTTATAATCTCCTCCTAAAAAGAATTCCAACTCATATGATTTATCTTCAATTTCAATGCTTCCCTTTTTGATCTGTTTGTTTAGCTCTTCTAACACTGGCTCGAAGGACTTAAGGGCCTCATAGTTCTCTTCCCCTTTGATTACAGCTATCGTGTGATTTCCTGCATTTTAATTATGTAACTACAGGCTATAATAAGCATGGCGTGTGTGTACATTTACATTAAATATTCTCACCTCTTCCAGATAAAACATCCGATTTCAACGAAGGAAAGGAAAATGACAGAAGAATGAAATTAGACGTTCGTGAGAATCTGGCTCCATCGCCACTCAACTTCACTTGGATAGGACTACTGTCAGCAAATTTTTCTGGCTCTGTCTCCATCTACCACATGTAAGGTAATTGTTAAATGTAATCTAATAATATTACATATGTCTGACAGCAAAGAAGTACATGTACATGTATAGGTTGTATACCGAAGTGTATACATGTACATCTACATTTACCTAGGGCCTGCAGGGGACGATGTATGATAAATAACCATAGGTGCCATAACCGAGGTGTACTATGCTTGTTGCTACAGTGGAACCCCTCTAAAGCGGACATCATTGAGGCTAAAAAATTTGATGAGAGATCTGTCAACTGACAGCTCTTAAGCAAGAATTTGAGACATATTTGGGCTTTGCTGTAGTCTACTGGTTGCTGAAACCAACCGATTTAAATGGTGGGTGTGGCCTAACTATCCGTTACGCAAGGTTGTTCGCTATTGCGCAGGCTGAACAGGACCAAACTAAGTGTCCGTTATATGGAATAGTGGGGTGTCCGCTGTTGAGGGGGTTTGAATATATTGAAGTCTATGGAAATACAATCCATTGTATCGCAGGTGTCTGCCGTTGAGGGGTGTCTGTTAAGCAGAGTTCCACTGTATACGTAGAGTACTCATTTGGACGTTTGAGAACATTAGAATGCTACATGGTAACATGTACATTTCATTACAGATTCTGTACTGCATCTGTAATATACCGCTTTTGATAGCTGATCCATCAAAGTTTCTTGAAATGATCTGTATGCACCAGGATAGGGAGGTGGTAGCCGATCAAATGTAATCGACTCATTCAGAGCTTTACGTGCTTGTTTCACCCGATGTGCAGGTGGTAGATGTGAAGAGAGCATCTGTAGCTCATGATAAACCTCGTCACTCACTGCAAACTTGTCTAGTAGATACAGAACCTGACATGCACGATCAAAATCTTCCTGTGTTTGAGTAGCTGGCAATTCGTTGCTCGGACAGGGTTCTAGTGACACCCTTAGAGATGACTCGGATGATATCCTTTTGAACTGCACATATTCTGGTTGGAGTCCAAAGGAATGTGCAAACCATAAAGCCCGTCTTGATAGAGTTGTTACCTGTGCAATTTTTCGACGAGCCTGACGCGGCGATACTTCATCAATTTGTTTCCCTTTGTTTACAGTTGGTGGCAAATTGTTGAGTTCCTCGATTTGAGCTGACTGTAACTCCAATTCCTCACTAAATGCTAGCACGTCTTTTGCCATATCTTGTAGTAGTACACTGATCTCTTCTTTGTGCTGCTCTACTTGATTTTTCCACTGTTCTGCTCTCAAAATGGCTTCATCCCTCTCTTCTGTAATCTCACTAAACGATTCCAACTCATTTTGAAGAATAAATAGGTTGTATGGTTGCTCTAGGAACTGTTGATGGCACCTGCCTGCTTTCTTTGCTACCTCACATTTTACTTTTCTTGCCTTTACTGCTAGACAGTTTTCAATGCGAGTACACGTAGGATTGATTCTTACTATATTTCCATCAACATTTTCATTCAGTTGACCAATAAATGACAGAGTTTGGTCTTGACTTTTGTTTTGCATCCATACTTGTAAGTGCCTATTTGTCATTCGGAGAGATAGAACAGGTTTAGAATCTCTGTCACTAAAGTCAGTGAAGCACATTCCATCAGGAGTGACTGAGTCCACAGTAGTAGCTGGTAAATTGATGAAACCTTTTCGTGGTCTACCAGGACCTTTTTTGGCTTGATTCATGGTAGCTGTTTACTAGTACTATCTGTGGCAGCTGTTTTTAAGTGGGTGCTAATTAGAATATGTATATTGTGTGCCTGTGACAGCTGTAGTTTTAAGTAGGTGCTAATTAGAATCATGTTTATGCATGGACTGTGTACATGCTATATTATATTATATCATTATGCTGTCTCCATCTATTGAGATTTTATAAACTAATAGATATTAACAATGTCATTCATTCAACATTTTAATAAGAATCTGATGCATACATCAAATGTAGAAATGTTTACATGTACTATAATTATGACTTAGCGTACAACAATGGTACATAGGAATTGTGTTTAGCAGCGCTTTTTAATAACTGCTACTGAAAGGGATTCAGAGAATGATCGTAGCTTGGGGATGGGACTACCATTTGTATCTACAATATAACATAAAGGTGAATATTTTATGTGTGAATGAAGTTGAATTGGAAATTCCACCTCACAGCCGTCGCCTAACTTGTCCCAACATTGATACCAGGACGAAGGAAAGTATTTGCTGTCGAAGTCATCCTTTTGATACAAGTGTCCATGTCCAGTCCTTGCCGTCACACCCCTGCCACTAAAGAGTGCTTTGAAGACATCTGTCCTAAACTCTACCGAAAATCTACCTTGTCTGACTATACCTAAGCGTAAACTACGATTAATTCCATCTAGAAAATTACTAACACTATCTAGTATAACTCTTGTATCTGGATTTGGTATGTTGAATGACCTGTATTATATGCATGACATTGTATTAAATAATATTATGTGGTAATACTATTGATAATATTGAAACTGACCTTAATGCAGCAGAAGTGATGTCCTCTTTAGCAACCCATGTAGCTTCTTCTTTGGGATACCCTTCCCAGAGAACTAGATATTCTACTCGTTTCTGTGACTGTTGTGTGGGATAAATATTTTTAATTAATGCTACAGTATCATGCATACTTACAGTAGTACGTTCAGCCACAAGCCTCTCCACCTTGTATACTCCTTCTGGCAGGTCATCACTAACGTGGAGTGTGGTCTTTTTACTTACATTCTGAGATATATATAGCTCAGCACTCGAGATTGAATTTAAGGCCTTATAGAAGCCAGGTGAGGGCCGCTGACGTGTGTTTGTTGACATCTTGCAATTTTACGTAACCATAGAGATATCTAGCAGCTTTCTGATATTTAGATAGATAACTAATAAGCATGCTGCAAGCTAGCTAGCAGGTACCTTGTATGCATGTATTAAGGCTTGTTAGTATGCTTGTAAATGTTAATTGATCTTAGTCTTATCAATCTATAATGGAAAGTATAGATGTCCTCAGCTCAGTACACATTTCTGGACATGAAACGGTGCTTCGATGGGTACATGAGCGATGGTAAGAAGAAAATGAGGTTTGTTGGGTTCAGGCATGACCAACAGGATAAGATAACTGATTTGAGCAAAGGTGGAAAGCCTCTCGTTTTATCGAACTGTGCAGTGAAGATGTCCAGGTCTGGTGATAGTCTAGAGGTGATCGTTAATGATTCAACTCGAGTCAACCAATCAGACAAAAAGTACGAGATCGAGTGCATGGGGGGTATGGAATCGACAGATGTTACAAAAGAAATTACTCTGAATAAGCTCAAGGATGAGGTCCAGTATCAAAGTGTGAGTGTTAAAGTGAAAGTTGTCGAAGTGAGAGAAGTCCATAAATTGGATGATGGGCGGCAAGTGCAGAATGTGGTGGTTGCTGATCATTCTGGGACAACTGAATTAGCTTTATGGCAAGATTTCGTGGGTCAAATGGTGTTGAATAAGTCGTACGAAGTGAAGAACGTCAAGGTGAAGTCATTTAGGGAAACGTACAGCCTTTTTACACCAAAAGAGAATGTTGAAATTTTGGAGATTGAAGATCTGAAAGAAGTTGTGAACTTTGCTACACCAAATAAACCTACCAGAATGATTGCTAATGCTAAAGTGATCGCCGTCTCAGATTTTGCTTCTGATCTTATTTGCATTTCATGTAACAAGGGAAGTATTACACCTATTGAAGAAAGCCGGGCATATGGGCGGTGTTCACAGTGTCCAACGACGTTGTTGCTAGAGAGCTGCAAATTACAAGTATCTGCTCTCCTTACCATCATCTCAAATGGTTTTAAAATCAAGCTATCGGCCGTGGATGACAAGCTAGCTGCTATTGCTGGTGTTCCTCTAAATGATATCAATGATATGGCACTTCTGACAGCGCCGGTCTTTACTGCTGTTTATAATAACAGCATGGTTATTATAGAAGTTTCAAGGTAATTCATTCATTCCTTCTACGTGTAACCGCTTGCAACTGAACCGTTAAACAATTCAGTGAACAATTTCTGAAATCATCACTATCATCCTCATATTATTATACCATAATATTACGTGATCATAATATTATAATAATTATCATTATGGACTACTAATCTATGATTTTGCTGTTATCAGTTTATTGTCTACACTCTACCGAGATCATTGAAATATTAAACAGAGATGACCCGGTGTAGTGCCTAATTAATGCACACCCAACATGAAGTCTGGAGCTCAGTCCAGAATCCAGTACCAAACGTGGGAGCTGCCTTATGGCAAGGGGTCCGGGTACAGGTAGCGCGTATCAGACGTAGTTGATGAATTGACTACGCGCATGGCATGGGCATGCGCACTTGCTATAGCGCTAGCATGGCACGCGTGTCTTATAGGCTATAGCCGCGCCATAATGATGACACGCAAGTATGACGTCACTTTCTCGAATTTCATTGGTTAATTTGAAATTAATTATTGTGTTGCACGTTGCTAACTATTTCGCTGTTCAAGCATAATACACTAGCTGATCTAGTCTGATTTAAGATGTCTGCTGAAGAGTTAGAAAAAAAGAGCAAGGAACTAGAAGAAAGAGATAGACAACTTACGAATAAAGAAAAAGAACTTGAGCTGGCCAAGAAAGCAGTGGAAGATGAACTGAGACGTGCAAAAAGGGAGAGAGAGGCCGAAGAAAAGAAAAGGAGTGACAGCCAAGAAACAGAACTGCGACGTCTCAAACGTCGATTAGACGAACTTGAATATCAAGAAGAAGCAAGATACCGTCAGCGTCGTAGAGCTCGACAGAAATTAGAAAGGGATAGGAGAATAGCATCGGATATTCGACGAAGAGTTATGATTGAGGAAAGAGAGAGGGAAAGGATCAGAAAAGAAATCATAAAAGGAAGAGGGAAACATCAGAGATACAAGTATTAAACTGAGATTCATCAAGTTATGACTGTAGCTGCAGGTGCATCATTGTCAACAGGTTATCATAATTTACTCTTACACTATGACATTATTCTTCAATCATGGCAAGATGATCAGCTGGATAATTCGATATAATTTTAATAATAATACTAATTAATAATTATGTGATTTTAATTGCATAAAAGATTTCAATAATAATATTAAATTAAATTATTATTAACAGTAACTTTGCAGTTGTAGAAAACCTCTCAGATAATATAAGAAAGGCCATACTGTGTAAAGAAAGCAGTATAAAGTTGACCTTCTCTATTGTCATCACAGAGGGTCTTTACTTTCGACCTGCAGTGGAAGCAAAATAAGAATTATTATACAACATAATAGTATAATCATTATGATAAAAATTAATAATATTATGCATCATTTTTGAAGTCAATGAGGATACAATCTTCACCAAGGACTTGTCTTCACTCAGGGCGAAACTCAGTGACTGTCAATCCTTACTATGTGCAGTGTACTTCACCTAGGATTTGTACTCAGTTGCCAGGTGCCGGCAGGATATCTGATGATCAGGTATACCTAGGACTTGAGTTTCGCCTGAGACTTGATTTGCTCAGGTCTTTACTGTGTATTACAGTCTATAGGCCTCTCTTCACATAGACTCTCCACCTGAGACTTGTCGTAGCTTAGGTCTTCACTGCCAGTGACTAGTCTAGGCCTTCAAGAACACTCTTCACCTATAGACACTCCGCCTGAGAATTGTAGCTCAGGTCTTCACTAGTCTAGGCCTTTAAGAACACTCTTCACCTAGAACATAACTTCACCTGAGACTTTGTGCCTTGGACTTTATCTTCTTCACTCAGCTTGCTTAATCTTCACCTTCACTTTGAGGTTAGTCTGGCTTCATCTTGGCCATGCAGATGGTGAGATTCTATTTAGGTGTTTGATTTGGATAGTTAAAGGCACCTGCATGAAATACCAGATGGTCACTCTAATTGCATACTGAGTCCCTATTAACAAAAAAGAATTCAGCCACCTATGGTGAAATAATTATTATGAAATCTAATTGCTGTGAAGACTGTTTCAAAATGTTTAGCTCAAATGAAAGGCTATTGGGACCCAGACAGTCAGTTTCAGACTCCATCTTTGCGATTGAGGCACAGGCATCAATGTGGCTTGTAGACTGTGCATGCACTATATTGACGACCTTTACCATAATATTATGCACCATGATTACTATGTAGCTACTGGGGATGTGGTCAAGTTCTTCATACTACATGAATATTCTTACACAAATATTATTATATTATAATAATAATAAACTTACATGAACTTGGAGATCAAATAGAAAGGGATAAATAGGTAGCATCATGATCTGAATAGTAGGTGTCGACAACGTCTGCATATATATCCACATCAACACTGTTACAATAAATATGATCCAGCAATGACCCCGAGTCAGTTGTGGGTACTTGAACAAGCTGAGAGAATCCTTTTGATGACATCAATTGGAGCAATCTGGATGAGGTTGATGTTGAAAGCAGGTCATGATTAAAATCACCAAGAATGATGGTGGGCACTATTTGAGGAAGGTTCGAAAGGAACTCATCCATTAGTGATAAGAATGTGGTCAGCAGTTGTTGTGGACGCCTGTAGACAGTGAGGATACACATTCTGCTCCCTGAATGGATAGAAGTTGCTGTAATGCCGACTACTTCAAGTTGAGGTGGTCTTTGATTGCTGATGCCGACAGGTTGTAGTGATCGAGGACAAACCATCAGTATCCCACCCTTGGCTAAATCTGCATTGTTTCTCTGTTCACGATCCAACCTGAAAACTATACACTCCTCTTGCATAGGTAGTTTGTAAAGTTGCTGCTGAGGCTGGAGGAAGGTTTCAGTGAAACACATGATATTAGCATGTTTCATAGCTTCATCTCTAATGATGTCTTCATGCTTTGCCAAGTATGAGTGCACATTTATGTGGGAAATTTTGATCCAGTTGTCTCCTGGTAGACTGAGTACCTTTGGCACTGGTTCACTGGGGAGGGTTAGGGTGGACAATCTTTCCATTTCAGTCACAACATCAGCATTGACCTTTATGTTAACTGGTTTAAAGTTCTTAATGAATAGGCCTTCAAGTGTCTTCACACGACTGAAAGCAACATATGCCTGGCCTGCATCAAATACTTTATCTACCATATCAATCACAATCTGATCCATTGTCAGCCCTTGCACTTTGTGGATGGTTGTGGCCCAGGCTAGCACCAGTGGGAATTGTCTTCTACTTACTTCAGCAGCTTTATTTTTCCCAATGCAAAAGACTGCCTCATGTCGGCTGATTGGTACAGCTTCTGGGTGTTGGCTACGATACTGGCTTTGTGCAATAGCCTTAGCACCTACTCGAGAATGGTCAAATTTTACAAGCACCAAGGTTACTTCACTACCAGTTTTGATGATGGCTTGAATACTTCCTCTTGCACCATTTACTAATCCATCTGATACATCAACATTGACAGTCAGCATCACTTTGGCACCAATAGCAAGACGTAGTTCACCAACCAGCCCACCTGTCTTAGCTTTATTTTCTGGCATACTCAAGTTAAGCAGTTGGGTATGCTTGTCCTTGTCTTTGTCAATTGATTTGATGATCTCGTGCTCTCTTTCTGGAGCAAGTTCTTGAAGCTTCAATTTGTTTCGCTCATCCACATGATGATTGCAAGGGTAAGCATGTAGTGCATCATGAGGGTAGTTAGGGTGATCATCTGTGATGGTTCTTGATTCTAGTACCTTAATGTCCTCTTCAGTGCAGGTGGCAGTGCGCACTCGACACAAAAGCTGGGCAAATTGAGCATCTCCTCTTTGTCTCATGATCTCATCCAGTTCAATCATCTTGAATTCATCCAACCAAAGGGAGCCAGATTTATGGAGTCGAGCATAGGCATCACCAACCTGTGCAAACACATGTGGCTGTGCAACTGGTCGTAGTTGGTAAAGGTCACCAACAGTTAGTATGCTGATACCTCCAAATGTTACTTCATCTCCTTTCCCCTTCAGCTGTTGGAGCCGCTTGTGAATTTGTAACAGCATGTTGGATCCGACCATAGAGATCTCATCAATGATGAGCAGTTGTAGATTAGACAATTTTGTTCGGAGGGTGTTAAGCTTGTCTTGAGTGAGAGGCTGGATGCTAAATTTTGACGTACCGAGTAGAAGTGCAGAGTGCACTGTCATCCCCTGGATGTTGAAAGCTGCAACTCCAGTGGGTGCTGTCAGTAACACTGTAACATCCTCAGGTTCTACTTGCCCGGAGAGGCGCAATAGCTTCACAGTGTCTCTGTGTATAAGGGAGATGACATAACTCTTTCCAACTCCACCAGGACCACTGAGAAAGACTCTATATGGCTTGATGGCTTCTCCTTTCTTCATTGCAATAACTGCATCCTTACACCATCTCCTGTGAAAGTTTACAGCTTGCCTCTGCTTGGTGTTGAGTCCTCTCATGAGCTCACGGTACTCGTCAGGTGGAATCAGCTGCCTGTTGGTTTCCAAGTCAAATCTCTGAAGCAAGGGGGCTGACTGCTGCCGGAAAAGTGCTGCATTGGCATCCAAGTCTTCCTGTTCAATGTGTCTCATTTCCTCAGCTCCCTCTGTTTCAGCTTGTGCTTGTTGTTCTGCTGCACCTGGAGCTACCTGATCCCATGCATGCTGGGGTGGTCCATGCTCAGTCAGATCATCAATGGCTTCATCAATCTCAGCAGCATTCTGAGTATACTTCCGCTCATTCTCCAAAATGCCATCAACTTTATCTTCATAATGACTGCGGAAATCCATGTATCCACCCAGCAAATCTGAGCTTTCATCCCTCCATGGAACATAGAGCATTATCTTGGATCTGTACACTTTGCTTGGCTCTTTCTCCTGGTTGAATCGATGAAAGCGAATGATCGCTTCTCTTCTGCGTTTGTACATTCGTCCAAGATTGTCCTGGAGTTTTATACTTTCACATCTTCCACTTATTTCATCTTCAGCTGCAGGTAGTGCATCAGTAGTGTCATCTTCTAAGTGTTCTTGTCCACTACGAGTGGTGTAGTTGGCAGCAAACTCAGCAAGGCACATGTTATTGAGGTGATGTGGTCTAGCAGCATATCTGTCTATCAAGCTAGTCTGATAGATATCTTCTGAGTCTTCATCCATGTCTTGAATCTGGTTGATGGGCTTTAATAGGGATACTCGGTCTTCCTTAGCAGCAGTGTTGACAAAGACAACCTTTCTACTCAGTTGCTTTAGTGGCAATGATAGGATTCTATAGACTGCTTCTTGAGCACTGACTTCGCGATGGTTGAGGAAGACTGATCCAAGACGCCTCAGCTGGGTTCTGATATCTTCGCTACCACACTCTTTAGACACCTGCTTTAGGAGTTCTCCCATTGAGCGTTCACTCTTGAGCATGTATGCAGCTATGTACATCACACATGCATATGGATCCAGGATGTACTGTAGATCCATGTTGGCTTTCCATACTCTAATAACATCTGGATTGTAGGTGTTAATCCAGGATTCTGATGGCTTTCTTTTCATTACAACACTGTTTCCTGTGGAGCATATCTTCAGTCCACAAATATACATATCAGATGATACCCCGGCTTTCAGAAGAAGTTCATCCATGCTGATATCCTCAGGAGTGTCCTTGTCATCCAGAACTTTCCGCACAGCAGCAAGGGCTTTTACTGCCTGCTCAGCTTGTTCTTCTGGATATGTGGCAGCAGTGGACTGGCGAGCAATTACTGTCTGTGGGCTTGGAGGACGAGGATAGTGGAATCGACACTTGCCATGTCTCCTGCATGTGGCTGAATGGCAGTGCTTCTGAACTTTGGAGACCAATTGAGCCAGCTCTTCATCATCTGGGATGTTTGACTTGACATACTTGTCAATGAAGCTGCACACCTCTTCATCAGTGTTAATATTCAACTTGGGTGCGTCCTTGATCCAGAGGATGGTGTGTGCATGAGGAGAACCTCTGGCTTGGAACTCAATTCTAATGGCATAGTCCATTAGCTCACCTAGGGGATGAGCTGTGCTCTTCAGAAACACCTGGAAGAAGGTATTGAGACGATACTGGAAATGTCTAGCTGCAGTGACTGGATTCTGTCTCAACCATTTGCTCTTCTCTTCAAATGACATTGTTTTCACATCGTCATCAGTCAGTATGGTGCCATACTGTCTGGCTATTGTCTGGATTACATCTGGCCATTGCATGTCTGCTGCTGAGAGAGTAAGGAACCATGTTGGAATTCCTAGCTGCCTGATCATCCCAAGCACATCATACATGACTCTCTGGAAATAGGCTGGTGAACCACGTACATTCTTCAAGAAGCGATATGCATAATCCTTCTGAATCATCTCTGACATTAAATGTTCATTCCTGACAGATCCTGCAGTGAGTACTTGTCCTCTGTGCAGTCTACCTTGAGTTTGTCTCATTGCAATGCTAGCATCATCGGCAACTTGTTTGCTTTCAACTGCATATTGCGCTGTTAGCAAGTACTCAATGTCCCTTGCAAATCTTCCATCAGCGTCAAGTAATCGCTGGTTGAAGTACTTACGCACTGTAAGCCTGGTTTTTCTCTCTGTAATAAGTCCATGCATCCCAGTTGGATACTTCGTAGGATTGCACATCTCCTCAAAGTGCTTGTCACTGAGAATACCAATAGGCTTTTGACCTTCACCAGGAGCAACACTAAACACATTGTCTGTTGTGGCATTGATAGTATCTTCTTTCTGCAGGAAGCTATCATACGGCAGTCCTCGGAGTTGAGCTTGATGTTTAAATGCTTCTCTATCTTCAATGAATTCTTTATCATGTTCATCTGGTGTTGATTCAAGCTGATTATTTGTAGATGACAGGTTATTGGCAGAATAATGGTCACTAAGTTTCTGAAGAGCTTGGTAGTGAAACTGACCGATCAAGCCAAGGTGAATGACTCCCATGGGTGTGGCATCAGAGGTTCTGATAAGCTCCATGTCAGGATTGATGGTAGAGATGATGTGGATATCAACATGGAGCATGTCAGCTAGTCCTTGGACTGCTATGTGATCCCCCCATGCACCTGCATTCAATCTCTCAAGATACTGCAGCCATCTCAATTGCTGACGCAGTCGAAGGTCATCAATGGAGCTGATGATGTCATCTTGTTCATTTGGAGCTTCAGTGTCTGCATTGCTTGGATCATAACTGACTACAGGGGCTGATACAAAATTTCTGAAGTGGGAGGAGCCATCATGCGTATATGGATGACTCTGTAAATACTCCACAAGCTGTTCTCTTAGACTTGTGTCACCGGGATGGATATCAATGCTGTGTAGTTGCACTGCTACTGCTGAAAAGAGACAATTTCCATCTCTTGGTACATCTATAACTGAAAAGCCTCTCTCTTGGGCAAGAGAACTCAAAGTAATTTCATCTGTATAAACAAGATAAGCATTAGTAATATTGTGCAATAAAATACATGTATATACCCACCATTCATGGACTGAGATGATGTTGTGGTTGGCAATGGTGGTGGTGGGCAGTGCTCAAGTGACAACGCTTCCCAGAGCTCAGAGTCATCCTCTGCAGCATCGCTGACCCAGTCTCTGTTGATCTCTATATCCTTGTACAATGGATTGTTCAATTTTAACCATTGTAGAGCTGCAAGTACCTTTGCTGGTCGAACGTACTGGTACATATAGTGTCCCTTGTAACACAGCTTCCTCTTCAGCTTCATCGGGACCATCTGGGTTTGAGATGGAAGCCTTGGCAGAAGGGTACACACAGGAGTAAGATCAGTGGGTACATTGACTGCTGGTCCATGAATGGCACGTTGCTTGCCACAAGGAAGTGCTACCATCTTCATGAAAGGTATTCGAAGAGAAATGAGACGTACTTCCAGTGGATTTAAATCAGATAACTCAAGTGGAATGTTGTCTAGGTCCAAATTGTTAGCTTTGGCCTGAGCAGGTAATACCCCACCTTTCAAAGCATTGTGACATGTCTTGCAAATCCAATGCTTACACTGCAGCCTGACAGATTCAGACACAACAAATTCGCTGGGTGCTCTATCATACTTAGACACTTGAAACTCTTGTACTGTCTTACGGTACATCAACCGATTGCAGGACACACAAACATAGTCTGGTCCTTCCTTCATAGCTGAAATGAAAGCATGTGAGGCTTCCATCACACTCAGCTGATTGCTAGTAAGTGAAGCGCGTTTCCTGATTGAATGGAATACAACATTATATTAAAAAAGCTATGTATGGCATATAGGTCTACACACACAAGCTCACCTTTTCCTTGACTGTGCATCTTTTTGCCTCCTTTCAAATTTCTCATTCATAGTCTGTGCCTGTCGCTTGGCTGCCATGGCCTCGGCTTCCTTTTGCCTTACAGAGGCCGATTGTCGCTTGGCTGCCATGGCCTCAGCTGCCTTTTGGCGTCGTCTACGATTATAACATAATAATTCAAGTTATCATGAAGTATTTTCAAGCGTAACCTAGAATATAACCTAGCATACCTCTTCTTAGAGGCTTCTATTCTGTCAACTTTAGCCTCTTGCTGTTCACGAACTTTCAGTGATCTCTTTCGTTCTCTTCGGAGATCCATCAAAACTTCTAAAACCAAACAACTTCGAAAAATTCATGTGATTGTGCTTTAAATAGAATAAATACGTTACAGAAGCTCCATTGAGCATGCGCAGTAAAGCAGGGACACACAAAAGTGGGAAGTGTCTCAGTAGGCGTAGCCAACAAAAAGCTGTATTTGCGACACTCTTGGGCCTTACCAAACGATTCAAAGCACACTGAAGCCAGTTTTTCGACGATATTGATAGATACATTGTATTTATGAGTCGCTCAGATGCCTATATCTCCAGATCTGGCGATTTTTGTGCTAACAACAGACAAAACCGATTACATGACCCCTTGCGCATGCGCGCGGGGTAACAACAGACATACAAACCGATTGCTTTACCCCTTGCGCATGCGCGTGGGGTAAAAATACTATTAATCATGGTTGATGCTCAGGCAAGGTCAGAGTGCTTCCTACAGCCATCAGTACTTATGGTCACCAGCTGATTAGATAACAGGGTGTTAGTGTCTATATATGCATTGTACTCATAGGCGTAGGAAGATGGTGATGGTTGGGGGGGCATTGTAATATTTGCGCGCAAAGCGCGCGCAAAATTTTTGCGACCACGCCCACTTTGGGTGTAAACCATGCCCTTTTCGCATGAATGACAGTGTCAGGTCGGAGTTTCTTGGTTGTAGCAATGAAGAAACGAACAGTAAGTCGATCAGAACAGACTTTGTAGCTACTTGTTCTTGAATATTTCATAGTCAGGCCTATTATAGCATGTACAGGCATTGCTCTGGCTGTTTGGGCACTGGCCTCCTTCCTTGCTGGTTGGGGGGGCACGTGCCCCCGGTGCCCCCCCGGTTCCTACGCCTATGGTACTGATTATAATTTCTTTTTCTTTGGAAATTGCAAGAGAATGGAAGATCTATTAGTTTCCATGCACTAATATCAGCGAATCAAAGTAAAATAAAAGATGCTTGACCATAAGAGCCAATGCCATCTATACATAACACATTTGAGCTAGAGAATAATTCACATTATTATGAATTACAATACAAATATGTGTCAAACATAAACACACCACACACATACCTACATGTTCACATGCATTCCTATAAATTTTTGGGCACTAATTGGTATAGATATTATCAGGAGCATAATATTATGAGCTGCCCGAAGGGCGGTGAAGGATCGTCCGACTGTGTGTCAGATGTGTTAGCAAAGTTCATTAGCAATGCTTGACCTTATATGGAGTGGCCAACTGCAGGGTATTTCCATTGGTTAGGCTCCATAGTGATAGCACCGCCTGTAGTACACAGTCTACAACCACACTACAGACTAAGTCAATTAACTAGTACAGTGTGGCTTATACAAAAGTAATCTGCTATAAACCACATTAGCTGCACGTTCCAAATAAGGAGGTGTAGTCTTAAGTACTTCGCCTAACACATACTACAGACAACCCTACGGTAGTCGGACGCTCCTTCGCTGCCCTTCGGGCCGCTCATATGCTCTTGATATTATTATAGAACAGTGACTTTCTCCCTTGTGCATTTTCCATGCATCATGTGGTGTAGTGTAGTAAAAATCACAATAATTATCATGTACATACCAGTCAGCTCCTCAGCATAGTGAAGTATAATATCTGCTCGCCCTGCTTCATCCTTGCCATAAAGGTGGTGGATTAGTCTCCTCCAGCTGGCGAGAGGGTCTCGTAGTAGCCACTCCCTCACTCCAGCTCTCACTCTATCATCAGCACTGGAAAGCTGCTTCGTTATTTCATCATATTTGGAATTGGGTAGGCGAAGTATGAGCCGACCAATTGTCGACCAGTGTATTCCATTGAGAGTGCTGGTGATGTTTTCGACAGTGAGAGCTGTGGCATTGGAGTGAACACATCAATCAGTATAGGATAGCTACACTAGCTGCACTGGAATTCACTTGATTCAATGAAATAATATACACTTTTACAAATACAATGCAGAGAATTTAATGAAGGATGTTTTTGGTAATTTTATTTTAGTACACAAAACCCTGCAAGGTTATTGCTTATTGGGCTATTCCATTTAATAGCTGTACACCCCCTATGGATGAGCAAGAAGGAAAATTTGACCCCTAGACACAATTAAAAGGCAATCATCCCCCCTGGACAGTCGTTAATTAGGTCACTGTTCCCCCAAGACGTAATTAGGAGCATCATTTATCCCGTTGAATACTTAATTAAATGAAGTTTTATTCCCCATGGACACAAATTGATGCATTAATTTACAGAAGGGAAATCACCTAACAGGGATGAGATACCCCCTAGACGCCATAATTAGCGATACTTTTATCCCTAGACACAATCAAAATTACCTAAAATACCCCCCTTTCTTCATTAAAATCAAAGTTTGACCCCCTGGACAAGGCTCAAAATACCCCCCTGGACAGTCGTTAACGGTAATCCATAAGGGGGTGTATGCTTATCAAATGGAATAGCCCATTGTATTATAGTATGCTCCATGGTGATACACGTACTAACGATACAAGTGTATATTTGTATGTTACTTAATTAGAACAGTATTGATGACTGCCGGACAAATATATTAGCCACGGCCTAAACTATACCTCATCTGTTGATCAAAAATCCGTAGATTCTGGATAAATCCGTAGACCTGGCAACACTGAACCCCTCATAAATCCTCTAATCAGTGGTGAGGGAAATATCAGTACAGTGTCTACAATACTATTGTGGCTGATAATTGTTAATTTTTAGTCATAACGCAGTCGGTCTCACCTGGTTTGTAGCCTTTGTCGATTTCTTTTTGTATTCTCTTTCGCTGGTGCTTCGGTAATCTTTGTAGGTAGTCCTGAACGTAGCGTAGCTTCTTCCTCTTGTTGGTGTGTCGCGGTGGGCGCTGGCTAGCCGCGATGATCTCGCCGTCACTCGGAGAATCTTCACCGGAGTCATCTTCTTCTTCGCTTGCCTCTCGGCCCCCAGAGCTAGCTACTGGCCTAGCTCCGCCATAGCTACACGACTAGCTGGTTTAATCGATCGGAGTAGAGTGGCTAGCTAAAGCACGTACTGAGTTCACTGGATAATTTTTCTAGGGAACGTTTCGTCGGTGAATTGAGCTTTCAGTTCAGTAAACCACAACAACTGGGGGTGGCTCAAAAGCCACAACGTTTATACGCGTACATAGTGATACGAGCTCAGTATCTATTGTGCCGGAATGCGCATGCGCAGTAAATCAATAAGCTTTGTGCACAAACAAGCGATACTTTAATAATAAATAATTATTATTTATCGCTATAGCTAATTGTTTTATTTAGTTCTTGAGGAGGTCTTAGATTCTCTCTTCACCTTCTGAATCACAGCTTCAGGCAGATTGTTGCAAATCAAACGATAAGCAGATTAGGCTCTCCGGGTCATGATCTTTTTTAACGCATGCATACATGGTATTGTATAAAACAAAGGATGACATTGTATAAGCCATGATATGCACACAATCATTCATTAATTTTAAATTACGCAGTGTCTTGAGTGCCGGCAAAAATTTATATTGCCATATGCAAGAGGGTGCGGGGACTAGGGCTTAGTAGCTAAGAGTACAGTATTTTATATGGACTTACCGGCACTATAACGCTTAAATTGCGGTGCCGGTAGCTACTGGCACTGTAGAAACAGCGTTTCATTTAAGCTGACTGTATTATTGGCTATTGATTGTGTACCATACATGCTATGCAGCACCTTTAGCCCCAGTCCTGTTTAGTGGAGCAGTATTTGGAGGCATTTAGTCTATCGAGCTAGACCCTCAATACTATGACTAGTAGGCATTCTCCATGCTGGCAGAACATCAATAATGTTGCTAGGATACACACCAGCGGAGGAGGTGGTGTGAGAGAAGACAGTCAACAGCAGCAGTGCAGTGATGGCTACTGATGCCATGGGGTGGGTTAGGCTGTGCAGTGTTTATTTCATGTTTCACGGTGCTCAAGAGGAGGCAAATTCAATTCCAATAATTATTTATAATACGGTATCACACTTCTGCCGGGGTGGGGACACACACGGGTACAGAGTTCAGCCCTGCATCTGCATGGGCTCACTTCTGAATAGGCAGCAGCCATAGTACCTGGTTGAAGCTATATAGCTAGAGCTAGCACCGTAAAAAATGAATCATTATTTTAAACAAAATAGGTGGTTATCTCAGTTTCGTGCCTTGTTTCTAGATCATTAATCATTAGCATAAGGAAACCTCATGGTCTGAATATTCCAGATTCTAAATTGTAAACAACTTAATTAATGAACTCTTAAAGTTCTGGAACATTAGTTAATGCAGAGGAGTCAACAGTAACGGTAATAGTGCATGTACCTCAAAGTAATGATTTTGTACTTGTGTCATAATAATTCAACGGGTCATTAGGAATAATTCACCCTCTTCTGTATTTGCCATGGTTACTGAATGCATGCTGTCTTAGACTATAATTAATGATCTGTTCCAGTAACCATGGTGAATACAGAGGAGGGTGAATTATTTCTAGCTAATGACCCGTTGAATCATTATTTTAACCATAATAGGTGGTTATAATATCTCAGTTTCATGCCTTGTTTCTAGATCTAGCATAAGCATTCATTTCTTGCAGTGCAACTTCGAAAAAGCTATCAGTGGCTATAGCTCATGAGGATGAAAATTTAAAGACCCAGAATATAATAAAAAATCACGGCCAGCCTAAGTGGAGCATAATTATTGTAATAGCTAATATAATTATCAACACAAAATATTGCACATAACACAACAATGATCAGAAACAACGAACACAACAAATTGAGAATTAATGTAATGCTATTCACCAAAATTAATGATCATGAATGCTTTAATTCATCTTTAAGTTTCGCTGGAAGGGGAAGAGTGTCAATATCGCTAGTACTCTTCAGCCAATTTGATAACTTTTTCGGACACAGATTATGAAGGTTGATATCTGTAGCAAAGAAGTTCAACCAGTATTTGATAAATCATGGCCAGTACCTGTACACATGCATGACACAGTATGGCACTAATTTTATTGCTAAAGTGCTATAATATTATCTAATGTTCCATACACTGTCAACGGACAAGCATTGGATGAACGATAATTGAATTCCACTTTCTGTTACACATTCTCTATTCCTCATACCATATAATAATATTATAGCGAGAAACTTTCAAGGGAGAAAATCTTCACAAAATTAATAATTATTTTGCCATTTTACAGCCACCCACAAATATTTTCTCAATGAAATTTTAGGCCTGCTATATATTATACACCAATCTATGCAATCAGTTTAACATTCTGCGAACGTTTCCATTGCAAATGCTGATCTGCAAAAGTATTCTCCCTACGTGACCCACTATAAGGTGTTTTGATCCCGCTCACTTCTGCACCGTACTTTCTCGAAAGAGGGCCCATGGGCGGTGAACCTTACATTGGCCCAAGATTAGAGGATGGGCCGATATTCGTACTATCAGTATCGTATTTATATGCGAAAGAGCGCCCAGGTAAGTTACCCATGCTAGCTTGATAATTTGAATAGCTAGTAGCTAGCTAGCAGCAGCTAGCTACTATTGATTTCAGCCTTATTCAAGCATGATAATACTAATCCAGAGGAAGGGCGGCTGTGGCATCTGGGTGTCTGGATTCGGTGGACTGGAACGAAAACTTGAAATTCAAGATGTTCGACGAATTAGGAAGGAAATAAATTACTTAACCGATTATAGGCCAAGAGGTCATGACGTCATACGTATTGCCAACGCCGAATTGTATTCAAGAAAGTATAGTGACACAAATAAAGAGTCTTGTACAGCATAGCAGCACAGCCACACAGGCAGTACAGGCCTTCATGATATGTAAGACAGGTAGCTGCTACATTCTAGTACGCCGCTAGGGCGCTACTACACATACTATAAGCTACAAACATACACAAAAGCTGATAAGCTTACTTACCTCCATAATGGCCGCCGTCTTCGAGTCGCTCCCAGGTAAGCGCTTGGCTCTATTGAAAAGCTCGTCATATCTGTGCAGGTATAGACCTAGTCTAGCTATATACTTAGCGACAGAGCTGTAGCTCCTGCCCTGTGGTAGAAAACGTACCGCTCTCGTACCCGGATCGATCGCCGCCATTATCGTCGATCTTCACAAAAACATTTTTAGTAGCGAGCGGTAGGTTGGGCCCAGAGGAGGTAGGACACGCTTGACCTTTGGCTAATAGTTCACTAATTGAATCGCTAGTATAGGCTTTCGTGAAGATTTTTAGAGGATATCGTTGCGATTTTCGAAGTCAGCGCTATTGATTTAGTGGGGGAGCCCCTCTTAGTTAGCACTGTAGAGCAATTTTTAGGTCTTTGGAATGTTAATCAAAGCGGCTGATTAACATTCCAAAGACCTAAAAATTGCTCTACAGTGCTAACTAAGAGGGGCTCCCCCACTAAATCAATAGCGCTGACTTCGAAAATCGCAACGATATCCTCTAAAAATCTTCACGAAAGCCTATACTAGCGATTCAATTAGTGAACTATTAGCCAAAGGTCAAGCGTGTCCTACCTCCTCTGGGTTGGGCCAACCGTGACCTCACGCCACAGGTATGCAAGGGAGGCCCCTAGTAGTCATAGACAGGAAGCCAAAGCTATGGCTTCTCGTTCTTCGGAATGTAGGCGGTGCCATAGCTATATAGGCCTGCGCTAATTATTCAGGAATAATTTCAGTTTTGAATAATAGGCAGCTTTTTGCAGAAGTTGAATAATGGGCTCTTCAAGTATTCAACGAAGTACTGCGCATGCGCATACTGTGCTGTCAACACGTGCTTCTTTAGACTTTGAACTTCTGCTAGTCTCTATGGCCAGTCCTCGATCACTGCTATACGTTCTCAAAGCTCCACAAGCATCTGACCTAACAAGAAATGACTCGAATCCGCCCGTTGGCCAAAAGAGGTCCAGAGGTCAAGGTTCTAGTGAGCCAAAGTCCGTCAATGCAAAAGATCGAGTGAATGAATTTCCTGACGAGTGCTTGACTGTTGGTAGAGGTGGAAAACTATTAAGTTTGTAGTGCCTGTAAGGAAGAGCTAAGTCCGAGAAAGAACATTTATCACCAATCATATCGCCTGCAAGAATCACTGGACAAGCAAAGAGAAGGTCAGGACAAGTAAAGCTAAAGACCAAACTATCATTGACAGTCTGAGGATCTATGATGCTGAGCACCACCCTGCATGTGTCGGTGAAACTCTGCCAATGAGTCAGTATGTGTATAGGCTCAAGGTTTTGAAGACTTTTTTTGCGTGCTGCCATCCCTCTCGCAAAACTAGACGCTTTCCGTGATCTACTCGAGGGGTCGGAAAATGCCGTACGGTCCCGAATATTTTTGAATAATAGGGACATATTATTGAATAATAGGGAGCAAATTTGTGAATAAAATATTTGAATAATAGGCAGATTTAAGTGAATAATTAGCTCAGGCCTAGCCATAGCGCTAATATAGCTGTACTGACGCCAATTGGCGTCAACGGCGGTTCGTGCGCATGACGCCAATTGGCGTCAATGGCGTATAATCGGTTGCCATTTGGGCTATTAGAATGTTCGAATAATTAGAGCGAGTACGGTAATACATGAATATCACTTGGATGTTTTACAAGGTCTTCACACTAGCTGCAGGGAACGAATAATAACAATCATTAGCTCAATGCATGCTCAATACCTTTTATATTTCTGACGACCACTACCAATTTTCAGCTTTTCCGTTTCCGCTTTCCGCTTCAGTTTTCCGTTTCAGCTTTCCGTTTCCGTTTTCCGTTTCCTCCATTTTCACTTGCCCCTCCTCTTGAGCCCTGTAAATCCTGAAATAAACACTGCACAGCTAGCCAACACTGCAATATCCACCCATGGCATCAGTGGCCATCACTGCACCACTGGATGTTGGCTATCTTCTTTCACACCACCTCCTCCGCTGGTGTGTATCCTAGGGGAAGTGGAAACGGAGGAAACGGAAAACGGAAACGGAAAGCTGAAACGGAAAACTGAAGCGGAAAGCGGAAACGGAAAAGCTGAAAATTGGTAGTGGTCGTCAGAAACATAAACGGTATTGAACATGCTTTGATGTCTGGTCATGCATAAGAAATTTAATGAAGAGTGATGTATTATTTGTTCCCTGCAGCTAGTGTGAAGACCTTGTAAAACATCCAAGTAACATTAAGGCCAGGAAAAAAAAATATTTTAGTTTCTCAGGCTTTTCCAGCTAAGAAATGATGCGGGCGGGCGGCTTTTTATTTTATTTTTTATGAACCCTTGACCACATCCCCAGTGGCTGCATAGTTCTAATGGTGCATGTGGTAAAGGTCGTCAATACACACATCGATGCTGGGGCCTCAATCGCAGAGATGGAGTCTAAGATCAACTTTCGACTTCGAGTTTCGATGCTTCAATCAAAGGAGATGAACTCGACAGCGCAGTACAGCTTCCGAACTTCAGATCGGTCGTGGCATGACGCGTGCTATAAATAGCGCAAGGCTAGCTTTATTTATCCACAGGATTACGTCAGCCAAGAGAACGCGTGAAGTTCGGCTGGCATTACTTGTCGGAGAAAGTAGCACTCAGCTTTTAATGTATTCGCTGGATATGTATGTAAGTTAATATATGATTCTGAGGATTTTCAGGTCTCAGAAGTGTTCTGTAAAGGCTCTGAATTTTAGCGCTATGACGACATAGGTTACATCATAATTACAACATAATTACCTAATAACCGCAAAAAAGTAAATTTATACTGGGGATGTAATGAACAACTTGGAGACTACGTCCAGAGTCCCTCATGAATAAGCCGCCATAAATTCGAACTAGGACACATTGACAAACCGCGCATGCTCCGTATACGAGTACAATATTGGGGCGCGCGGCTTGAGCCGGTTGACCTTCACCTGCCACGTGCTCGACTGAATAGGGAAATCCCCCTGCCCTGAAAGCGAGCTCGCTAGAGAAAGCGAACTGAGAGAAACGCCATAAGGATATCATCGGATAGTCCACGATGTCTTCTACGCTAGGCTCGAATTCTGGGCCCCAACAAGCTTTCATGCGTGCTAAACATTTTGAAACAGTCTTAACCGCATTTTCGTCATATTTTACATCATATTTTACATCACAATTACCTCATCGGTCGGCCGAATAGTTTTTTTCTAATTGGGACTCTGGACGTAATTTTTTTGGGGCGTGGTTCATCACTAACCACGCCCATTTACGGCCGACCTCGTGCAAAAAAGTTTCAAAAGTGACTGGTCTTAGTTAATCTATAGTGTCTTATAGCTTAGCCATCAAAGAAGCAGTTTTGAGAAGTCAGATATCTGCCAGAGAGTGGCAAGGCTGATGCTCAAACACAGCCAGCCAATGAGATCGAGCGATAAGCTTACTTTTTAGCCGTTAATTAAATTACCACACCCACTTGATTAAAAAAAAAAAAAAGGCCCAGCAGCCAAAAAGTGATGCGGGCGGGCCTGAGAAACTAATATTAAATTTTTTTTTTTTGCCTGGCCTAATGTATTGTCGGTGATCATCGTTGTCTGAGGGCCATGATAATAGTACCATGCAATTGTAGCAAATATTTAGTTAATGTTACTACTAGTCTCGTCCCTAGGGACCTGGCGACAAGGCTATGTTACTACTGAACTCCTATACTGATATCAGGATCGCTGATTCAGCAAGTACTTGACGGATGTTCATTAAATTTCATGATTCTAGAGTACACATTGTACAGCTACTTTACACTGGCATAAGAAGCAGGGGGGCTGTAGCGCCCCCCCCCCCCCCCCCCCCCCCCATCTTGTCGGCCAAGTGTAGGAAGATATTTATTGTACTAGTACTATATGCCTTGACATCTTCAGATTTGTGATGTAAAGTCTACTTTACAGCCAAATTAGCATAATAATGGGCATGGTTGAAGGCATATCGTGAGATCCAAAAAAATATTTGCGCGCTTTGCACACAATTTTATTTACAGCCCCCTGTTCAAAAATATCTTCTTACGTCATTTCTTTGTGAGCCCTCAGGCTCATTAACAGTTACTGTACCAAGCCTGAAGTAGTTAGACTAGTAGCTATTGGCTACAATGTGATACTTTACCTGATAGTTTACTGCCTAGCCTAGCATAGTAATAAATTTAATAATAGCAGATTTTGAGCAACTTTTGACATTGAACAAGGGCCACAATCACCTCTCAGCCACTTCCTTCACCAACTTCAGAATTCTACTGCCTGGATAGCATTCAGCATCTTGTACTCTGGCCCAGAGTCTGGGTGCACATACTGGAGTCTTCCTGTCATTTGTAGTAACTTCACCCATAGGAGGTGGTATGCTGTTGCTAGCAGCCAACAGTGAACTAGACCTCTATGTCTCGTCACTATTAATTTTTGTTTCCAGCTGTCACACTATGCTGATAGATATCGAGAGAAAGACACTGGCAATGCCATTTCTTAGCCCCAAACAGATCGCGCATGCGCAAAAGATGCCATTAGCGCAACGAATATTGACGACCATTTCTCAATTTCACTTTTTCCGTTTCCGATTTCCGTTTCCACTTGCTCTAAGAGGAGGCAAAGTCGATTCCAATAATTATAGTATCACGCTTCTGCCTGGGGTGAGGACACACACAGGTATACAGCTTCAGAATTTAACCCTGGGCTTACTTGTGAATAGGCAGCAGCTACCCAATGGTAAGCGGTCAAAGCTATCTTGGAAAAAGCTGTCAGTATAGTTCATGAAGATGAAAATTTAATGGCCCATAATATTATTTACCATGGCCAGCCGAAGTGGAGCATAATAATTTAATTATCGACACAAAAATATTGCACACAACAATGATCATAACAGAATGGTCATGAGTGAACGAAGGAAAAACACAACGAACACTAAATTGAAAATCAATGCAATGCTATTCACCAAATAAACAATGTTTTAATTCGACTTTAAGTTTTGCTGGAAGGGGAAGAGTGTCAACATCGCTAGTACTCTTCAGCCAATTTGATAACTTTTCCAGACACAGATTTTGAAGATTGATATCTGTAGCAAAGAACCAGTAATTGAAAAATGATGGCCAGTACCTGTACACATGCACGACACAGCATATCACCAGGGGAAGTTCGACAGGGTCAAAAGGTTACGAATTAGCTAATCAAGTGCTCCCATATATTTGTGTGGGAGTATACTAATTTCACTGCTGTACCCCGGTTATCTTGCTACGAAAGTGTCTCTATCATGTTTTTCGTCGTGTCTAATACTAATTTGAGCCCTGTACCCTACGTGAACGATTTTCTAGGCTACCATCTGGCTGACCTTTGCGACCTTGGAGAGCAAGGCAAGCTGCTGTAGCGAGTATGATGGCATAGAAAAGCCAACGATTACTTCTAAAATGTCTATCACCTGCCTTGGAGAAAGCAGTGTCTGTCACCATGATAAATCAAGACTGTCTAAATTCGGAGTCAAAGTATAAGAATGCTCGTTAACGGAGGGTTATTGTTGACCGTTTGATCCTGTCGAACCTCCTCTGGCATAGCACTAATTTTATTGCTATAGATCTATAATAATTGTAGTGTTCCATACATTGTCAATAGACAAGCATTGAATGAACCACAATTAAATTCCACTTTGTGTTGCACAATTTCTATTCCTCATCATTATATTAAGATTATAATTGTCCGTGCGTCTGTGCGTACGAGCGGGAGGTGACCGGAAACAATTTGACCCGAACTAAAAAACTTTCTTTCTGGGTGTCAATGGACTTGGGACGATACAGCAGACAGCCCACTGATGGCGGCTATGGCCCAGCAGCCACTAAAGTGAGCTGCTTCAAAAAAATGGTAGGGCAGAATTAGACTGAACTGTACACTTATATATGGCGGCCTGGAGTAATTTTAAGCATCTTCTCTTGGGACCCCTAACAAGCGAAGCTGCAAGACAAGTAACGAATTCTTTGACTAGGTGATTGACAAAGTCACATGATTAGGCAGGATGTGCACATTCGCTAGCTTGCTCTCTACGCATGTGCACAAATACATATGTAAAGGCCGTCGACCACAAATGCACAATAATAGCACAGCGATGAAGGAGTGAGCGAGCGAAGCGAGCTCACTCCCTGTACCATATAATATTATTATGGCGAGGAACTTTAGAGGGAGAAAAACATAGCCACGCCTATCGACACGATGCAAAAATTCATGCAGGCCATATACCGTAAACTGGTTAACAACGTAGCTAAGGCCACTACCAATTCTCCCCTCAATCCTACAGCTGTGTGCAAATGGCTCACCTTTGAGATACAATTCCTGAACCATTTCCAATGCTCCAGCTGCTTTATTGAACCACAATGCATTGGCTACAATCATCCACGAGGGACTTGGATGATGGTCAATGATGTAATCAGCACGGGCTGTGTTCACCTGTCCCCTGCGGTACTGCTGCTTGGAGCGTGGGATGTGAAGGAATAAGAGAACAAACTCCATGTTCACCTGAACGCTATCGAGGACAGCAGTGAGATTATCGACCGTCAATGTGGGCTCTGTATGACGGGTGAGTATGTGTGGAGGTGGACATGTGCACAGATGTGGTCAGTGTGAGCATCAGTGTAATCAACAAATGCACTGCTACATACCCAATGTACATCACTGCAGGCATGAATTTGCTGTATAATGTATGCATGATCTACATTCCAATACACACACATCCCACACCCACATGTACCTGGAGCCTTCTGAATGTATTCATTTGCTGCTCTAAGGGCATTCTCTTCTTCAAAGTAGTGTAGCCACCCTCCAAGAACCCCCCATCCAATCATAGAGTAGGGGCTGACATTCATCCAGTAGTAGATATATTCCTCTTGCTGCTGCTCTTCATCTTTGCTGTGTTCTCTGATCTTCCCCCTAACACGCTGTGGTATACTGAGGCAGTCCATCAGCCTGTCCATGTCCACCACATGCTTTAGTACAGTGGACAGATTGCTGTGAGTGAGTGTAGTGTCTGTGGGGGAAATGTGAAGGACACATTAAAGAATGCTCAATAACAGAGGTGCACCCTATGATAAATAGGTAGTAATGAGATTCCTGGTTCCCATCAGCTGTGCATAATATTATAATTAAATCTACAGCCTAAAATGAATCGGCTTTGGTGAGGCTCAATGTTATTATTCTACTATGAATGTGGTCAATATTTTTCCATTAAAAATTTTAATTATCAGCTGTGGTAGACAATGGAATGTCAACAGCATTGCATGTGGGTGGGTGGGGAGTGGAGCTATAGATACATGTACACACGTATTGCTAAAAAGAAAGATTTTTGCTCCTCATCCTATGTAATATTGTATTCAGTGGGAGGTTATTTGATTTGTATGAAATTTATTATAGCTGAGTAACACATGTAAACATGATGGTCTGTATCAATAATACATGTATGCATAAAAGCAGCATCAAAATCTCAATGCAGGTGGGGATAAGAAACTACTTTACCCAGAAAAACAAAAGATGCTTGACCATAAGAGCCGATGCCATCTATACATAACACAGTTGAACTGGAGAATAATTCACATTATTATGAATTACAATACAAACATGTATCAAACCTAATCACACCACACACATGTCACATGTTCACATGTATTCCTACAAATATTTTGGCACTAATTTGTATAGATATGATATTATTCAGACTGTCCCTTGTGGATTTTCCATGCATAATGTGGTGTAGTGTAGTATGAATCATAATCATTATCATGTACATACCAGTCAGCTCCTCAGCGTAGTGAAGTATACTGTCTGCTCGTTCTGCTTTATTGTAGTGATAAAGCATGTCGATCAGTCTCCTCCAGCTGGCGAGAGGGTCTCGTAGCAGCCATTCCCTCACTCCAGCTCTCAGTCTATCATCATCACCGGAAAACTGCTTCGTTATTTCATTAAATTTGCATTTGGGGAGGCGAAGTATGTCCCGACCAATTGTCCACCAGTCTATTCCATTGAGAGCGCTGGTGATGTTGTCGACAGTGAGAGCTGTGGCATTAGAGTGAACATATAGGATAAAGCTACACTAGCTGCACTGGAGTTCACGTGAAACACACTTTCACTGATCATAATCACATGATTACGTTCGCTAATATTTTATAATTTGTAAAAAAATCATAAGGTTATTTGCTTGTTATAATAGTTATTGTATGCTCCTCTGTCTACATACATAATCATTAACAGTTTATACACAGCACATGCACGTAAATTTCATGGTAAAATCAATAAAATTGACCACAACATTTTTTATAAACCACAAGCAACAGTCTGTGGTGTACTACTGGTGGTAATTGTACATGACCATATTATCGTTCCTACAGAATGCTCCACTCCCCACCCCTCAACGTAGTCAAGAGTAGGGCTAGCGGGAGATATGTGTATCTATAGAGTGGTACAGTAGTCCACCTAATTCAAATCTGCTTATAGTCTAATTCAAATTCTTATAGATTCCCTACATGATAGAGCTAATACATATAATATTATTTGAACTGGTATTTTCGCTTAATTAGAAGAATTGCAGCCAGCTTCAGCATACAAAAGTGAACACAGATCACTTGCAGCCGGGTCACTACAAACCTGCTTGAGATGTGAAACTATGAGTATCAGCTACCTAAATAACTCTTGAAATAATTCTAAAGCTTTATAATGCTCCACAAAGAAGCATAGCAGAGTCTCAGTAATATTATTACTCTCTTCTAGTGGATCTCCACATCTCAAATATTTTTCATGGATTTCGAGATTCGATTATGTGGACTACACTGTACTTGTATCCAGAAGGCTCTCTCATCTCATATTGACTGATCTGTTGTCAATGGAGATTTCTGCTAAGGCATGCGGTGGCGACCATACAGGGTGGTGGGGGGGGGGGGGGGGGGGGAGGGGGAGGAGGGGTGGGCTCCATGTAGCCTGTTGTTAGTATTTCTTTTCACTACTAGGCAAATAGGTCTAGTCCAAATAGAATTTTGATCACGGAAACCGATTAATCCTCCCCCCCCATATACATGCATGCACTGCCATCTATATTCCGTGGCTGTCAATTCAAAATTAATGTAGCTAACTTCTCAAATTGCTTAAATATTGAGGGGGAAAGGATAAACTGATAATTATTGTTAATTAATGATCACCATCAGATTCTCCGACAATATTAATCAAAACCAAGGACCTAACAATGCCACTTAATGGGATCCCGATCGCAGCATAGGGTGATTACATTTGTTGTGACTCATGTAAATGATGTGTTCATAGTTGAAGCCGTTCAAGATTTAAATTAATCACATAGGGGTGTAGCTACAACAAAATTTATGAGTATAAATTAATTCAGTCAATAGATATTAAAGCATGCAGTCAATCTCACCTAGTTTGTAGCCTTTGTCGATTTCTTTTTGTATTCTCTTTCGCTGGTGCTTTGGTAATCTTTTTAGGTAGTCTTGAAAGTAGCGTAGCTTCTTCCACTTGTTGGTGTGTCGCGGCAGGCGCTGGCTAGCCGCGGTGATCTCGCCGTCACTCGGAGAAGCTTCATCGAAGTCGTCATCTTCTCTCCCAGAGCTACTGGCCTCCGCCATAGCTACCGTGACTGTGACACAACTTGCTGGTTTGATCGATTGCCGGGAGTTGAGTGGCTAGCTAGAGCACGTACTGAGTTCACTGGATAAGTTTTATAGGTATCGTTTCGTCGGTGAATTGAGATTTCAGTCCAGCACAGTAAACCACAACTAGTCTAACTGGGTACGGGTGTACGTGTAGTCTCGTCCTCCAGGGTCCGGGTGGGGTCTGGGGACAAGTGTACGTGTCACGCTCAAAGCCACAACGATTACGTCATAGTCGCGAGCGCTTTAGCTATTATGCATGCGCATGCGCAGTAAATCAATAAGTTTGCACACAGACAAGCTATGGCTATACTTGTTTTGTCTTGTTGTTGAGGAGGCCTTAGATTGTCTCTTGACCTTCACATCTTCAGGCAGATTGTTGCAAATCAAATGATAAACAAAGTAGCCTCATCCCAAGTCTCCAGGTCCCTGATGTTTTTCTACTCACGCAAAACAAAGGATGACATTGTATAAGTCATGATATGCACACGATCATTCATTAATTTTAAATCAAGTTGAATATCAGCTATATACTGAAGGTGTGCTGACAGGTTCAAGCACGCCATGCAATAACATTGCTAGGATACACACCAGCGGAGGAGGTGATGTGAGAGAAGACAGTCAACAGTAGCTGTGCAGTGATGGCCACTGATGCCGTGGGTGGGTTAGGCTGTGAGGTGTTTAGCTATTTCAGGATTCACAGTGCTCAAGAGGAGGCAAATTTGATTCCAATAATTACAGTATCACACTTCGATCTGCCTGGGGTGGGGGTGCACTGGGCTCACTTCTGAACAGGCAGCAGCTACCCAATGGCAAGTGGTTGAAGCTATCTTCAAAATTTAATGGCCCAGAATATAATATTACATATTATACCACGGCCAACCTAAGTAGAGCACATAATTATTGTAATAATAACATTAATATCGACACAAAATATTGCTCACAACACAACAATGATCATAACAGAATGGTCACGAGTGAATGAGGGCAAAAAAACAATGAATAATACATTGCAATGCTATTCACCAAATAAACGACGTTTTAACTCGACTTTAAGTTTTACTGGAAGGGGAAGAGTGTCAACATTGCTAGTACTCTTCAGCCAAGTTGATAACTTTTCCAGACACAGATTTTGAAGGTTGATCTCTGCAGCAAAGAACCAATAATAAGATAAATCATGGCCAGTACCTGTATACATGCATGAAACAGTGCTATAGTGTTCCATACACTGTCAATATATAGACAAGCATTGCATGAACGACAATTAAATTCCACTTTCTTTTACACATTCTCCATTCCTCATACCATAATAATACTATTATAGCACGAAACTTTCAAGGGATAGCTTATGCATTAAATTTTATAAATCTGGAGGAAGCAGTAAAATACAGCCCTATATGGTGCAGAATATCCTAAAGCTATAGTATGAGTAGTGCCTAGTGTACATGTAGGTGTCGGAAGCAACTGGAAGGTGAGGGGGGTAGGGTGAGGTAACAGTGCGTACACAAATTTATAACCACGACCACCAATAATATTAACGGGAAATGAGTTCGGCTGAATTTAGCGAGCAAAAGTAGCAGGGGCGACTGTAGGGCAGATAGAAGCTACTGACAACTCGAGTACCGATGAAAGCTGTCTACTTTCCTGTCATATAGACAGGTAAGATCAGCTTATTCTATGGCATGAACCCTTGACCATCTCCCCAGTAGATGCACAGTGTAATGGTGCATGTGGTAAAAGGTCGTCAATAGAATGCGTACTCATCGATCGATGCTCGCCCCAGAAATCATGGAGATGGCTAGTCTGGCGTATAGCTGACCCTTACAGGAAGAGGAGGGTCTGGTCTAAACCTATACTATGCTTGTGCAGGACAGTCAGAATCTGACTGTCCCCACAAGGATGCAAATGTAGGTGATAAAATAAACTGCCAACCACTATGACGTAAACATAGGCGCGTGCGAGAGCGAGAGTATGCACGGGCTTGCCCTGTGCGTGTGTGCATGGCAATGATGTGTTTGCTGAGTGTGGTTGATACATACTTTATACACGCCGTACTGTAGTGACTAATTACATTCCTTCTGCACAAGCATAGTAGCTATAGGCTTTAGACCAGACCCTCCTCTTCCTGCGAGGGTCGGCTACGCCAGACTAGGAGATGGCATCTAAGATCGACTCTCAACCTTGATAGCGACAAGTTTCGATGCTTCAATCACAGAGACGAACTCAACAGCACAGTATTCCTTCCGAACTTCAGGTTGGTCACACTGCTGCAGTCACGCGCGGGCCAGCCGGCGCCCCTTGTGACAGTAATGCGTGCTATATATAGCGCAAGACTAGCTTTATTTATCCACGGCATTACGTAAGCCAAGAAAACACGTGAAGTTCAACCAATAGTACTTCTCAGAGAAAGTAGCGCTCAGCTTGTAATGTATTCGCTGGATACACGCGTAAGATACTCTACATATTTACTGATTTTCAAGTCCCAGAAAGGCTCCAGTGAGGCCCTAGATTTTTTTCTCATAGGTTGCATCATAATTTCATCATAGATTACATTACAATTACCTCATAACCACAGAAAAGTAAATTGCTACTGGGGAGATAATAATCTAAAAGTGGGTGTGGCCGGACATGAAAAGTGGTGGGGGGGGGGGGGCATAGCTATATGTGATGCCCATGGTGTAGTAACAGCTATACAAGGACACCAGTGCCAGGGTTAGCTACGTAGCAGTTCCTTAGAGGATCTTAAAATTAATTGCCAGCTTTTTAATGTTGCATACCACCCAAATTTCAGTGTGTGCAATAATGTTATTAAACAGCTGAGAGAGAGGACCTGGAGAGTAGCTACTGAACAGTGAGGTACTATGCTTTGCAGGTAAGTTGTCTAGGAAGTTAGGGAATGGCACCTGTCTCTGTCACTATAATATATATTGAAAGCCTCTGCAGTATTAAGCACTTGAGAGCCACTGTCTATTTACCCTTTCCACTGGACAACTGACTTGCAAAACACAGTACATGATGCACTAGATTATGGATAGTTACCAGGAAGATAAGCTATATGGTATACATACGTTTTATCTATAGCAGCCTCGGCTGTATATTTTAACTATCTACTGTGCAGGGACTAAAATTCAAACATGAATTTTAATTACACATATTATAGGCTCATTAGTGGCTAACATACTACAAGTCAGTTACAGGATGGGCTCTACACTACCCATCCTGTAACATGCTGCAGTTCACTGTCAGTATGTTACTATAATGCTGCAGGGACCCAGGGACTATCAAGTGTGATCAGTAGTGGTCAGGCAAGGTCGGAGTGTTTCCTACAGCCTCATGCTATAGTGAGTTATGGTCAGGAGCTGATTAGATAACAGGTTGATATGTGTGCACATGTACTATTCCACACACAATGGCATATCAGTATAAACCAAAATCCTCTGTTCGTGTACTACACAAAATCAACAGAGTAATAAGATAAATTTCACTCAGTCTAGTACTTCTTTTGTACACGTCCAAAAGTTAATTAACCCTTTCACGGGCAAGGGAGCAATTTTGCACCACACGTGGTATTGATTGAATGGGCAAGGGAGCATTTCTGCACCATCAGCAAATGGCCGTTTTTATCGACTCGCTCGACCAGAAAGTGTATGCCAACGGTAAAATCACTTCATATTCATGGTCACTTGGTCCTTTTCTAACTCTAAACCAAGTGACATAGCTATACTGCTTACCTTTGCACCAAAAAAGCGCCGTCTGATAGTCACACTCGATCGCCATTGTACACTATACCGTTCACGCATATGGCACTGTGTACTGTTGCTATTACAGCAGGTCATGACCTGAAGCCACAAAGAGGTAAGGGAAGGCCCATAGAGACCTCAAACAAGAGAAATGACTATGAATATGCTTATACTGCCTGCTGGCTCTTGTTGCTGAATGAGCAAAAATAGCTAAAATCCCCGCCCAATGGGTGTGACATAGAGTATTAAGTCAGCAAAGGTCGGACAACGTGAATAATCGGACGGTGCTCCAGAGCGAGGTCGAAGGCATCCAGTCACTTCAAGGGTATCAGGGGTTAGTATGACTAGTCAGTAACTAGCACAAGAGTAGAAGAGTCTCACCTCCTCTCAGGGTAGTTTCTAGCCAGCTTTGAACCAGTAGTCCGAATTTCATGGAATATCGGCCTGATTCAACCAAACTACGGTCGGCCTCTCTCTCGGCGCGATGCCACCGACTCTCTTCGAGTCAATTCCACGCAGACATAGGCCGGACCCTCCAGCAGCCAAGTCATGACTTATGAGCCCCGCCCACTAACACTTCCGGTGTCACAGTATATTTGCCACCCCAGGAAATCTGGCACCCCCAT